>WAAF01003018.1:295484-332514 GCA_013400475.1 Tricholaema leucomelas
GGACTGGATGATCTTGGAGGTCTCTTCCAACCTGGTTGATTCTATGATTCTATGATTCTTCCAACTTGGCTGATTCAATTCTATATGACTCTTTTCCTTGTGCTGATGGTGGTGACTCTGCAGGTGACCTCCACCCTGATGTTCTTTCACTCAGTGAGAGACCCAATATTAAGATGGAGAATTCTGTAAGGTCCAATCTACAAGAAGGGATTTATTTTTAAATTTTTTGACCAGAAAACTTTCATTTCTACTTTTAAATGTTACAAATTGAAGCTTTAAATGTTCCAAAGCCCTTGGTGGTTCTTCATTTTTTTTTTCTTTTTTTCTTTTCACTCTTTTTTTTTTGATCCTGATTTTGGGAAATGAGTTCCAAAATGAGTTTATTCAGAAATGAATTAGGATCAATCTGTTTTAATCAGAGAAATGAGATGGGTAGGTTGTTTCACGCAGTGAAAACCTTTCAAACAGCATTAACAGCGTGGAAATGATCATTTGAAGGGATCTTGTACAACTTAATTCCATCCCTGTTTTCTATTTTTAACCATTAATCAAAGCTTCTGGCTTGTTGGGACATCCAGCAAATCTTTATATCCCCCAAGCTTTTAAATTATTCACTCTGCTTATTGTTCTTTCTGACAGGAGATTATCCTTTTTAATTGGAAATTGGCTATTATTTGTGTCTGGAATGTTTGAAAGTCAAAAGTGTAGCCTCAGAGACTGTTAATCCCCAAATCTCAGCCTGGTGGGGGTTGGAAGGGACCTCTGGAGATCATCCAGTCCAACCCCCCAACAGCTAAAGCAGTGGCACCCCAGCAGCTTGCCCAGCATCACAATGTCCAGGTGGGATTGGAATCTCTCCAGAGAGGGAGACTCCACCACCTCTCTGGGCAGCCTGCTGCAGGGCTCCAGCACCCTCACACCAAACAAATTTCTCCTTCAAGTGCTAATTTATTTCACAAGCAATCTCTCTCCCTCCTAGCACCAAGGACTTGCCACAGGGCTTTGCAGCACATTTTTCCCCATCCACCATGGCCTTGGATCCTACTGACCCAGATGAGAATGTCCATACAGAGGAGAGCAGCATGGCCCCCTGAACATCCTCCCCTGCCCAGCCCAGATACAGAGCCTGTAGCTAAACCAGCAGTCATCATCCCTGGAGGTATACAAGAAACGTGGACATGGCATTGGGGACGTGGTTTAGTGGCCGTGGCGGTGTTGGTTTGATGGTTGGACTTGAGGATCTTTGGTGTTTTTTCCAACCCAAACAGTTCTAGGATTCTGTGATTTGAGTGTCAGAACTTAGTATAGAATATATTAGAATCAACCAGGTTGGAAGAGACCTCCAAGATCATCCAGTCCAACCTAGCACCCAGCCCTAGCCAGTCAGCTAGACCATGGCACTAAGTGCCTCATCCAGTCTCCTTTTGAACACCTCCAGGGACGGTGACTCCACCACCTCCCTGGGCAGCCCATTCTAATGCCAATCACTCTCTCTGGCAACAGCTTCCTCCTAACATCCAGCCTAGACCTCCCCTGGCACAGCTTGAGACTGTGTCCCCTTGTTCTGTTGCTGGTTGTCTGGGAGAAGAAACCAACCACCAGACATGTCAATAAGGAGCGCTTTGCAGTAACACTTCAGGCAGTTTCTTCTCCAAGCTTTGGTTTGTTTTTCAGAAAGGAACCAGAAGCTCAGGCAGTTTTCCACATGCTCTGAACCTCTTCAACTGAAAATTTCATGAGAAGAGTCTGCCTCATGATTTCTTGCTATTTCATACTTTGTGTCTTGATGGCAAATTGTTATGAAAAGAGCCTCTTCTGGGGACTTCAGGAAGCTGCCTTGTTTTGTTGATGCTGTCTCTTGTGTTTGGCAGTGTCTTGATGTATGGGGCTGAGGAACAGGCACTGTGGAGAAAAGAAACTTAGGATGGTTTTGAATCCTAAAAGCCAGTGATGCAGCTGCTGTTTCCCTACCTGCACTGCCAGCATGTCCCTGCATGTGTGGGTGAGCTCCACAGACTTGGGATGATGTGGACCTCTTGTGGATCTCCTGTCCTGGTGTCAGCTGGAGCAGAGGAGGTGGCTCTGGTCAGGGCTGGGACTTCCCAGCTATCAGGCTCTGCTCAAGGAGCCACTTGCTGAAGTGCAGGGCAGGGCTGCAGAGCCAGGGGATGCTTTTAGCAGGGAAAAGCTGATGGGAGAGTTCCTCTCAGAACCCTGCACTTGGCCTTGTTAAATCTCATCCCGTTGGCCTCTGCCCACCCATCCAGCCTGTCTAGGTCCCTCTGCAGGGCTCTCCTACCTTCCAACAGCTCCACACCTGCTCCTAGCTTGGTGTCATCTGCAAACTTACTGATATGCCAAAAAATTGTATTGAATGGGATTTTATTTTCCTTTCCTCTGCACATAACCCCAGCCTGGCCAGCTGTCTGAGGCCACTACGCACCAAGTGACAGTGATGCGGTGGTTGCTCGAGGACGTTTCTTGTTTGATGATGTACAGATGGATTTAATTACACCTGAAGGACTGCTGCTGTCTGGCTGAGTGCTCACACCCCAGAGAGCATCAGACAAGCTTGGTGTGTGACAAGTGGTGTTGAGATGAGCTCTGATCTTATCATTTATTTAGGTCACGGTGTGGTTTAATTATTAATGGCATCACGCCGACTGGAAGAGGAGCTCTGAAGGACTCCTTCACTTTGGTTTGGGTGTTTGGAATTCAGAACAACCCCTGAGACCCTGCATTGATAACGAGTCAATCCTGCTGCTGCTCTGCATCACTTGGTGTTACCCAGGGAGGTGGGAGAGTCACCACCCCTGGAGCTGTTCAGGAAAGAGGTGGACATGGCGCTTGGGGACATGGTTTAATGGCTGTGGTGGTGGATTGATGGTTGGACTCAATGATCTTAGAGGGTTTTTCCAACCCAGACACTTCTAGGATTCTATATTCTATTCTTGCTGCTGGCCTGTGTCTCTGATGTGACTCGGCTTCAGCAGGTATCATGAGCAATTCCTCTGGGTGCTGCAGAAGCTGCTGAATGCTCCATTAGAATAGAATAGAATAGAATAGAATAGAATAGAATAGAATAGAATAGAATNNGCCCTGAGCCTCCTCTTCTGCAGGCTGCACACCCCCAGCTCCCTCAGCCTCTCCTCATAGGGTTTGTGTTCCAGGCCCCTCACCAGCTTTGTTGCCCTTCTCTGGACACCTTCCAGCACCTCAACATCTCTCTTGAATTGAGGAGCCCAGAACTGGACACAGCACTCAAGGTGTGGCCTGACCAGTGTTGAGTACAGGGCAGAATAACCTCCCTTGTCCTACTGGCCACACTGTTCCTGATCCAGGCCAGGATGCCATTGGCTCTCTTGGCCACCTGGGCACACTGCTGGCTCATCTTCAGCTACTATCTATGATCTATTGCAGCACAGAATCACAGAATGCCAGGTTGGGAGGAACCTCAAGGATCATGTGGTTTAACTTTTTGAGTAGTCCAATCCTTCACCTCCTGTTTTAGGTGGACAACAGTTGAAAAATCAACCAAGAGTTGTTTAGCCTGGAGAGAAGGAGGCTGTAGTCAAGCCCCTGAAAGAAGGTTGGACTGAAGTAGGGATTGGTCTCTTCTCCCTAGTATCAGGTAGTAGTATGAGAGGAAACAGGCTGAAGGTGCACCAGGCAAGCTTTAAGCTGGATACTAGAAAACTACTTCTTCACTGCAGTGTTTCTCTTTGTCCTCACTGTTGTTGTAGCTCAGCATTGTCACCAGTGTTATTAATAGTCTTTTGTCACCCAATATAGAATCAAAGAATTGCTTTGGGTGGAAAAGACCTTTAGGATGAACTGAGTCCAATTATTCTTTAACTCCTCCCAAGGCTGGTGCTAAACCATGTCCCTTAGCACCACATCTCCACAGCTTTGAAACCTTTTTAGAGATGAGGACACCACCACTGCCCTGGGCAGCCTGGGCTAGGCCTTGACAATCCTTAAGGGGAAGAAATTGTTCCTCATATCCAATCTAAACCTCCTCATGTGCACCTTGAGGCCATTTCCTCTTGTCCTGTCACTTGTTTCTTGGGAGAAAGGACTGAACCCCCACTCACTCTAACCTCCTCTCAGGGAGTTGTAGAGAACCAGAAGGTCTCTTCTCAGCCTCCTTTTCTCCAGGCTGGGGTTCCAGGTTGGTTTTTCAGCTGCTGGTCATCTGAAACAGGAGATGAAGAGCTAGAAACTCAGAAAGTTGGAGCAGATGGTCCTTGGACATTCTGTCATTCTGTGATGTCCACAAGATAAAGACTGCAGAGCATCTCAGCAGTGCTCACTGCCACCTTTGATCAAGCAGGGAACAAAACCTGTGTAGGGATGAGAAAGCTGATGCTGGAAATAACAAGAATAGAGTGAAGTATTTCAGGTTTCCAATCTAAAATGGGAAACAGAAGTTTGGGGTATTGCTGAGAAATGACAGTGATATGTCTTGGTCTGTGCCTGTGGTGGAGGGGCAGCCTCTGGGGGAGCAGGAGTGAGGATCTGGAGAGCTTAGTGGTCACATTAATATGGGGCTGGTGATGTGCTGGGCAGTGTTTCTCTCTGCCGGTGTCAGCCGACACAGCTCCGTGTTCTGCATGCAACAGGAGACATCAAAGCCTTGGGAAGTGCATATTTGATAAGGAGGCACAAACCTGGGGTTGTGCTGAAGCTCAGAGAGAGAACTCTGAGGCAGTATCACAAACTAAGACTAAAATAACACTTTTTTAAAAGAAAAAAAGATTTCTATTAACAGGATCACAGAATGCACCAGGTTGGAAGGGACCCTCAAAGGTCGTCTTGTCCAATCCACTTGCAGTCAGCAGGGATGTCTCCAACTAGATCAGGTTCTTCAGAGCCCCAGCAAGTTTGACTTTGAATGTCTCCAGGGATGGGGCCTCAACCACCTCTCTGAACTACCTCTTCCAGTATCTCACTACCCTCATTATGAAGAACTTCCTTCTAATGTCCCTTCTAAACAGTCCCTCCCCAGCCTTGTAAGTCCCCTTCAGATACTGAAACATAGCTCTAAGGTCTCCCTGGAGCCTTCTCTTCTCCAGTCTGAACAGCTCCAACTCTCAGCCTGTTCTTGTAGGAGAGGTGCTCCAGCCCCCCTGATCATAGAATCATAGAATGGTTTAGGTTGGAAGGGACCTCAAGGATCATCCAGCTCCAACCCCCGGCCATAGGCAGGGACACCTCCCACTAGAGCAGGTTGCTCAAGGCCTCATCCAGCCTGGCCTTAAACACCTCCAGGGAGGAAGCATCCACAACCTCCCTGGGCAACCTGTGCCAGTGTCTTACCACCCTCACTGTAAAGAACTTCCTCCTAACATCCAGTCTAAATCTCCCCTCTTCCACTTTAAACCCATTCCCCCTTGTCCTGACATATCATCTTTGTGGCCTCCTCTGGACATGCTCCAGCAAGTCTGTGTCCTCCTTGTATTGGGGCCCTGGAGATGGACATGTCTCCAACTCTGCAAAGAAGGTGAAGTAGGATCTCATAGGGGTAACAGATCAGTTTTGGTTTGTGCAGGTACAAATCTTTTGGAGTTTTCAATGTCATTTGGTGCACTTTAACTCCAATTAATCAACACCTTGCTAATGAATGCAGGGGGGATGCACACTGAGGTAATTGTGTTTAAATTCTCCAGCTGTCTGCTACAGCTGGTGCTGCTGGAGTCAGGGGGAATGGCAGCCCCTGGTGTCACCTGGAGGTGGGACTGACACAGTGTGGAAGGGAGGTGATCAGTGAGTGTTAGCCCAGAGTGAGGGGAGCTGTGGGAAGATATGGTGTGAGGCAAAGGGGACAGAGCAGTTGGGCCAGGAAATGTAGTCAGTCACTGAGGCAGTGGGGTTGGTCTCTTCTCTCTAGTGTCAGGTAACAGACCAAGAGGAAATGGCCTGAAATTGTGCCAGGAGAGTTTTGGGTTGGAGATCAGGAACAATTTCTTTGCTGCAAGAGTGGTCAGGCATTGGAACAGGCTGCCCAGGGAGGTGATGGAGTCCCCATCCATGGAGGTGTTCAAGAAACCTGTGGACGTGGCAGTTTGGGACATGGTTTAGTGGCCATGATGGTGTTAGGTCAGTGATTGGATGGGATGATCCTAGAGATCTCTTCCTACATTTATGATTCTGTGATTCAAGTGGAGATTTGGAGAACCCTAGACAGCAATGCAAACAAAGCATGGGTCAAGGAAATGCTTATTCCTAAAGCAAAAAGTGGTAGCATGGAGTTAGCTCTTGATCAGGTTAAGAAAAGGTCCAATGTTGGAGTGGATAGAGGAACACAGAGGGTTAAATCTAGAGGTGAGTGAGTTGTCACCTTAAGCTCTCAGCTGAGCCAGCCCTATCATGGGCTGATCTCTAGCAGGTGGAGGGAGAGGATTCTGCTCCTCTGCTCTGCTGAGACCCCACCTGCAGTGCTGGACCAGCTCTGGAGTCCTCGGGGTAGGAGAGACATGGACCTGTTGGAGCTCCTTTGTGCAGCTGTCTTTTGCCTTGACCCAATGCACCCTGGGTCAGCAGAAGTCTTGTACTCACAGGCAACCTCCAGCTCTCCATCATGCCAAGCTGTTGAAGGTGTTCAGCAGCAAGGTGTTCAAGAAACACACAGACAGAGTTCTTCATGGGGGAAAGTCAATACACTGGTGGTGACAGGATGAGGGACAGTGGCTTTGAGCTGGAAGAGGGGAGATTTAGACAGGACACTAGGAAGAAATTCTTTACAGCAAAGGTAGTGAGACGCTGGAAGAGGATGCCCAAGGAGGTTGTGGATACCCTCTCCCTGGAGATGTTCAAAGCCAGAGTGGATGAAGCCTTGATCAACCTGGACTAGTGGAAGGTGTCCCTGCCCATGGCAGGGGGGTTGGAACTAGAAGATCAGGTGTTGGGATAGGTTGGCTGGGGAGGTGATGGAATTACCACCCTTGAAGGTCTTTAAGAAATGTGTGGATCTGATACTTCGGGACACAATTTGATGGCCATGATGGTCTTGGGTTGATGGATGGACTAGATGATCTTAGAGGTCTATTCCAACTAAAACCACTCTGTGATAATCTCAGCCTGGTTACCCCCCCAGCACCACATGGCAAACTCAGGGAGAGCCAAACTCCCAGGTGGAGAGAGCTTTGCAGCACTGAAATATTGCCGAGTTTGAAGCTCTTGCCCATAGAAATCATAAGGCTGGGGGAATGCATTTAAAAGATGAATTAGTTAATATTAACACTCCCCCTCCCCCCTCACTCCATAAACAGGGATAATGGATAATGTACAGCCCAGGCAGAAGATGTTGTCTTCACCTCCAGCCAGAATTGCCAGCTTTATATTTATTGCCAATATTATCAGCAGTGTCCTGAGACTGTCTGCGAGGCTGCAGCTTGCAAACCGCCTCCATCTTCTCAGTTGAAATGGAAGATGGATAAAAAGAGTCTTTATGCTGTCAACTTGATGAATAATGATGGGATGGTAGCTAGTAAAAAGCTGTGCTGGTAACAGGACTCTCCCCCCCCACCCCCTTCCCCCTACCTCCATCAGAGTGGTGGCTTGGAAGAGAAATGGTTTATTTCCCCTTGTATTAGCAAAAGTAGATTTACAATCAGAAAATTGACTGGGTAGCTCCAGTCTGTTAGAGGTGGATTAATATCTGTTTAATTAAAATACATGCCATTGATTTTGGTAGTGCTGGATGTAATGCTGTTTCCAGCAAGGCTTAAATCCTCAGCCTCCAAATATTTTCCCCACTCTGAGCTTTTATTTTTGCCTTTTTTTTTTTTTCTCTCCTTATTGCAATTAATGGAAATATATGAACTGCCTTCAGCATCAGCTCTGCTAATTAGAAAGCAGTGGCTGTGATGAGGCTGCTCCACAGCAAGAGAGGTTCCCCTCAGGACCACTTTTTCAGCCCTGCCTGTGCCTGTTTTGGTTTGTTGTGGTTTGTTGTTTAATGTACCTTAGAGTTTCTCTGTGTGATTGAACACTTGCCATAAGCATGATGTGGGGGGAAAATGGCCTAATTTGTGTGCCCAGAGATCAGGGTTGTAAATGTAGGCTCAGAAATTAGTGTTCATCTCAGTAAATAAGGGCTCAGGCTCGTTTTCATTCAGGGAATGAGACAAAAAACCACCCCAAACAACCCACTGTGTCATAGAATCCTGGATTGGTTTGGGCTGGGGAAGTCCTCTGAGGTCATCGAGTCCAAACACCAACTCAACACCAGCAGAGCCATGCCCCAAAGTGCCATCTCCACCTGTTTCTTGAACATCTTCAGGGATGGGGACGACTCCACCTCCCTGGGCAGCCCATTGCAGTCAAAACTTGTTCTGGCCAGGCAATGGGAGGACATTTTTCACAGATCTCTGCATCCCCAAGCTCTTTAGGACTCAGAATATATGGCTCCATGGAATGAGTTTCCTTACTGTGAGGACCTCTCATGGTGCCAAGGGAAAAATCCTTCATTGCAGGTGGCAGGAGCTCAGGGACAGAAGGTGGATGCCCTGTGGACACCCCAGGAGAGTTTGTCAGAGCTCACAGGCTCAGGGTGACATACTTGACAGACAGAAGACATTTTCAACCATATCTGATAGAACCCAACTGCAAAACACCCATGATGGCATTAAAACTCCAACCAACTCCAGCAATGACCACTCAACAAGAGCAGGATTCTGGAGCTTACAAAGAAACTGGAGCTGACCTTTCCTACATCTGCAGTTACTCTGCTTCATTGCTGACATCCCATTGTCTGTAGCTGTAGAATCACACTTCTCCCTGGCTGCTTCTTGGATGAAGCTGAGGGTGCACCTTGCCCCATGCCTCCCAGCATGTTGTTAAAGTGCTTTCACAACTCATCTCCATTCTTTCATGGAGCATCCAGCTTGTATGGCTTATGATGTCACCTTTCTTTAGGTTCTTAATTTCCCTTCTCTCTTTCCTGATCAGTAGCAGAGTTTCCCATCAGGCACTCAAGGGACATCATCCTCAGTAGCTCCCAAGGGTGGACCAGGCTTTCCTACATTTGCTTCTGGTTTAAACCAGCATCAGGTAAGAATCACACCTGGAATCTTCACATCACTAAAGATCTTTTCCCCCAAATAATCATGCATTGTAATTTTCCCAAATAATCATGCCCAGAGCAGGTCCAGAGCAGGGCACGGAAGCTGGTGAAAGGTCTGGGGAACAGTTCTGGTGAAGAGCAGCTGAGGGACCTGGGGTTGTTCAGCCTGGAGAAAAGAAGGCTGAGGAGAGACCTTCTCATTCTCTATGACTCCCTGTGAAAAGAGCTTGGAGTCAGCTAGGGCTTGGTCTCTTCTCCCAAGGAACAAGTAATAGGAGAAGAGGAAATGGCCTCGAGTTGTACCAGGGGAGGTTTAGGTTCACAGTCTCACAGTATCCCCAAGGTTGGAAGAGACCTCACAGATCATCAAGTCCAAGCCATTACCACAGAGCTCAAGGCTAGACCATGGCACCAAGTGCCACGTCCAATCCTGCCTTGAACAGCTCCAGGGACGGCGACTCCACCACCTCCCTGGGCAGCCCATTCCAGTAGCCAATGACTCTCTCAGGGAAGAACTTTCTCCTCACCTCGAGCCTAAATTTCCCCTGGCACAGCTTGAGGCTGTGTCCTCTTGTTCTGGTGCTGGCTGCCTGAGAGAAGAGAGCAACCTCCTCCTGGCTACAACCACCCCTCAGGTAGTTGTAGACAGCAATAAGGTCTCCCCTGAGCCTGAGGTTGGACCTGAGGAACAATTTCTTCCACCAAAGGGCCTGACCCAGACTGCTTAGGACAGTGGTGGTGTCCTCATCGCTGGAGGGGTTTCAAACCTCTGTATATGTGATACTGAGGGACATGGTTTGGTGGCGACCTGGCATTGCTGCCTTAACTATTGGGTTCAATGACCTTGGAGGTATTTTCCAACCTCACTGATTCCATGAAAGCTTTTTTTTTTTTTTTCCCCTCAGCAAATCATGATTTTAGCATCATTCTGGGAACAGACTGAAGAACCAAGAGAACCAAGCCTGATAGAAAGAGAGCTGTGCAGAAATGGGGAAAGAGAACTTCTGGGATACACTGCAAATGCTCTTCCTTTAGCACAACCTGCCTGATCTGGTCTCTAGTAGCTCAGTACAGACACACAGAGAAACCATCATCACTTCAGGATGGAGCCAGCCTCCAAAGAGCTTTTCTGTTAGGAAAATCATCCACAATTGCTAAATCCAAAGTAAGACTAATTCACTCGTCCTTAATTAATCACCTCCATTTCCTCCCTCTTTAGCCTTATCCAATGAGGTGTAAATCACAGGGGCAGATGCTTTTTCTGGGCTGAATTCCAAACTAAATGTCCCTCAAAGAAAAAAAAAAGAAAGAAAAAAGGTGAGGAGGCACTTAGCAGAGTTGTTTTATCTCTCACTCTCATTAGGCACATTAAACCCACCTCATTTCATGGCATGATTTGATCCATATTCTTTCTAGTCTGATTGTGGTGGATTTGGGACTCTTGAGAGCAATGACCTGAGCATGGCAAAGAACAAACACTGGCCCATCAAAGCATTATGGGCCAAGACAATGAACTGAGGTAGCCTGCTCCAACCCTGTGTCTTCAGCTACAAAACTTCTGGAGGGGGTTGACTCTGAGATTGCCCAGCAGCAGGATAATGGGCACAAACTGGAGTCCAGAAGGTTCTACCTGAACAGGAGGGGAAACTCCTTCAGTGTGAGGATGCAGGAGCCCTGGAGCAGGATGCCCAGAGAGGTTGTGGAGTCTCCCCTGGAGAGATTCCAAACCCCTCTGAACATTGTGATCCTGGGCAAACTGCTGTGGTTACCCTGCTGTAGGATGGGAATTGGACTGGATGACCTCCAGAGGTCCTTTCTAACCTCACTATCCTGGGGTTCTACCTCAGATTTCCCTACCTCCAGGTTGTTCATGGAGGTCAGGCTATTACTGGTTCTTCAGCAGTAAGGAGTTTGTCTGCCCTGAGATAAACACCAAAATACATTTCCATCCCAAATCCCACCACTGCCATGCTCATAGATTCATAGAATGTTTTGGGTTGAAAGGGACTGTGGTGATCATCTTGTTCCAACCCCCCTGGCATTGGCAGGATGCCCTCTACTAGACCAGAGTGCTCAAGGTTGAAGTCTTCTCTTTGGTATTGGCCAGATTACTGCAGCAATGAAATGTGCTAGAAGCCAGGAACATTTGTGATTACTGAAAGCAAAGGCTTGGGAGTGTTTTTCATTGGAATTTTCATGCTATGGAGTTAATTTTTATTCCTGGCATCACATAGAAAGCTCAGTGTGGATCTTTCCATTTCCTGCATGCCCATGTGTTCTCCTGCACTGCAGAGGTAACTCACAGTGTCAGGATGGTGATCATAGGTTGATGGTTGAACTCAGTGATCTTAGAGGTCTTTTCCTACCTATGGTTCTCTATAAAGTGACTCCTCATGTCAACTCCTAAACAGTCTTCTTGTGGCACTGAGATTGGCACTGAGCTTGCAGAAAAGTTTCCTTCCAAGAGAGGATTTGAAACCTGCTTATTTTATTCTGTTGATGAAGACAAATCCTTCCACTGCTCCCTTGCATTAGGTTAATGTCTGACTGCTTGCTCAGAAATATGATGATAAATTAAATCTGTTAGTGTTGGGAACATGCCTATGGAGCTCTGGAGGAGAGGAGGTCTCTACAATGCCCCAAAAGGAGGTTGGAGTGAGAAGGGGATTGGTCTCTTCTCCCTAGGATCAGATGATAGAATGAGAGGAAATGGCCTGAAATTGTGCCAGAGAAGGTTTAGGTTGGAGATTAGGAACAATTTCTTTGCTGCAAGAGTGGTCAGGCATTGGAACAGGCTGCCCAGGGGGTTAGTGGAGTCCCCATCCCTGGAGGTGTTCAAGAATCATCTGGATGTGGCACTTAGGGACGTGGTTTAGTGGCCTTGGTGGTGCTGGGCTGACAATTGGACTTGGTGACCTTAGAGGTCTCTTCCAAGTGAAACAATTCTGTGATTCTGTAATATAAAATACCTGCATCAGGAAGAACTCTCAAGAACTCCAAAAGCCTCTTGAGTGCCACCAAGGTCATAAGGACTCTGTGCTACCTGTGGCATACATGAACTTCTATACCAGGAGCTCCGAGGAGTAGCTGAAGGGTTGTGTGTAGCATCTAACAAGACTTGCTTCTGTGAGCAGATGCCTGTCTAACTTTTGACCTCCTTTGGCTGCTAGTGCCTGGCTCTCCTGATGCATCAGTCATGGTGCTCTGGAGTTGAAAGAGATATCATTCTGAAGATAGGACTCTCAGCCTCCATTTCCTCTTTTAGTTTTTAATGTGATTTAACTCTGATCATGGTTGGTTATTTGATGCTTCTCATTACAGAGAAAAAACTCCTTGAGGCTGCATGTCAGGCCCCTCTTTGTGGGGCAGCAAAGGTTTGGGCTCATTTAGATTCATCATAATTAGGCAAAAAATGAAGAAGATGGAAAAGGCAAATGTGTTTAAGACCAGGTTGGGTGAGACTTTGAGCAGCCTGGTGTAGCTGGAGGAGTCCCTACCTCTGGCAGGGGGGGGTTGGAACTAGATAATCTTTAAGATCTCTTCCAACTCCAGACATTCTATGATAGGACTGTCTGCTCCTCTCCCTGCAGCAGTGATATCATCTGGCTCCAGTGGTAGGAGAAAACAACTCTCTGAGATAATGAGACTGGCAACTTCTGTCTACATAGTGTGACTTTTGCTTGGAGCAGAGCAGAGAGGAGCTCGTGCAAGTGTTGGCAGATTGCATTGCCTGAACTTCAAGTAGCTGAATGTCATAAGAACCATGGAATTATAGCANATGCAAGTGTTGGCAGATTGCATTGCCTGAATGTCATAAGAACCATGGAATTATAGCACGCTTTAGGTTGGAAGAGACCTTTAAAGGTCGTCCAGTCCAACTCCCCTGCAGTCAGCAGAGATATCTGCAGCTAGAGCAGGCTGCTCACAGCCCCAGACAACCTGACCTGCAATGGTTCCAGGGATGGGGCATCTCTGGGCAACCTAGGCCAGGCTCTCAGCACCATCAGGGTCAAACATTTCTTTCTTCTCTCCAGTCTGAATCTCCATTTTTGAGTTCAAACTGTCACCACTTGTCCTGCTCAGAAGTCTGTCCTCAGCTTTCTGGTTGGCCCCTTTAAGCATTGCAAGGCCACCAGGAAGTTTCTCTAGAGTCTACTTGAATCATGAGATTCACATGTTCCCATTTCTCCAGCTTGTCCAGGTTCCCCTGGATGGATTCCATCCCTCTGGTGTGCCAACTGCACCACTCACCTTGGTGTCATCTGCACTTGATCCTACTATGTCACTCAGGAGATGATCATCTGGGTCACTTTTAAGGTCACCTTAAGGTGAGTGATGTGTAATTGGGAAATGATTGTCCCCCTGTGCTGTGCACTGGTAAGGTTGCACCTCAAATGCTGGGTTCAATTTTTGGCCTCTCAAGGCAAGTCCAGGGAAGAGCAACAGAGTTGGTGAAGGGTCCTGAGAACAGGTCTGGTGAGGAGCAGTTGAGTGTGCTAGTTTGAAACTAGCTAGAATGTTTTGGTGAGAAGAACTAGATTACAGGCTGTGAAAGGAAAACAAAAGTGATGTCTACTTCACTCATAGGCTTGCTGAGAGGTATAAGAACAAGAATCTAAACACAGATAAGGGAGTTGCTGCTTCTTCTGCTTGGGAGCTCTGAGCTGCACTTCTCTCTAGCCTCACTGCTGTCTCTCTCATTAATCCACTTTGCTTCCTAACCCCCCATGCCAAACCTCCATTCTCCCTTGGGACTGGGGTAAGGTTGAGAGGGATGGGAGAAGGTGGAAGAGTGGTTGGGAGCCCCTCCTGGGGACTCAGGTTTCTGGGAGGGCTGTTGTGTTTCTGCATGACCTTTTACCTTGTCTGTTTCTGTCTATAACTGTATATGCTGTAAATATCTGCTTGTCTATTGAGCTAAGCTGTAAATATAAGCTGCATTCAATTTCCAGAGCTGGCTAAGTCTAGTCTGGGTGATTTCCAAAGTGTGGGGAGGTGTGGAACACCCAAACCATCACACCGAGAGAACTGGAGTGTTTATTATGGAGAAAAGGAGGCTGTTCTCCCAAGGAACAAGTGATGGGACAAGAAGAAATGGCCTCAAGTTGCCTCAGGGGAGGTTTAAGTTGGAGATTAGGAAAAAATTATCTGATGCAAGAGTGGTCAGGCACTGGAACAGGCTGTCCAGGGAAGTGGTGGGGTCACCATCCCTGGAGGTGTTCAAGAAAAGCATGGGCATTGCACCTGGGGACATGGTATAATGGCCGTGGTGGTGTTGGGTTGATGGTTGGACTCGAAGACCTTGGAGGGCTTTTCCAGCTGAAACAATTCTCTGATTCTGTGTTTCTGTCATTGATGTCCCAAAATGGGGGATGATGAACAAACTACAAACCTGAAGCTGGTGATGCTTTTTGAAATGAGTTTTGTTCCAGCTAGCCTGAAACTTGTTAAAAAATCAGTCAATTAAGGCAGTAGCAGCAAATTCTCATTCTAGGAGAGCAGCTCACAAACGAGCAGCACAAAGAAGAGCAGTGTTTGCTTCTGCAAAACCACAGGTACTTAGCTGCAGCAGATCAATAAGCCATCTGTAGCACAGGGAGAACAGTCATAAATTACTCAAAATTTCGGGGTTTTGAACAAATCTTTGGGCATATGGGCAAAGCCAGAGCTGCTAAGTGCTGCTGCTGGAAGCCAGCTCTGCATCCTGCAGATGTAATCATTCTGGCTGCTGTCATTGGCACATGAGGGATGGGAAGGAAAAATGGGCCAAGAGTGATAAAGCCTGAAGGTAACGTGGAACAAATGAAGGAAGGAACTACTTGAGATGTTGCAGCAACATATCCAAAGTGGCAGTGGCAGTGCTGAGGCTGAGTGCCAGTAAACTCCTTCACAGGAGAACCGATTCACATCTAAACAGGACAAACTGATGAACATTAAAACAGGACAGAACCAACTGCTGGAGCGGGTCCAGAGGAGAGCCACGAAGATGACCAGAGGGCTGGAGCAGCTCTGCTATGAGGACAGGCTGAGAGAGTTGGGGCTCTGCAGCCTGGAGAAGAGAAGGCTTCGAGGAGACCTTAGAGTGGCTTTGCAGTATCTGAAGGGAGCCTACAGGAAGGCTGGGCAGGGACTATTGACAAGGTCTGGTAATGTCAGGACGAGGGGGAATGGGTTTGAATGAGGTTGAACTGGCAGAGGGGAGATTTAGACTGGATGTTAGGAGGAAGTTCTTTACAGTGAGGGTGGTAAGACACTGGCACAGGTTGCCCAGGGAGGTTGTGGATGCTTCCTCCCTGGAGGTGTTTAAGGCCAGGCTGGATGAGGCCTTGAGCAACCTGCTCTAGTGGGAGGTGTCCCTGCCTATGGCAGGGGGTTGGAGCTGGATGATCCTTGAGGTCCCTTCCAACCTAAACCATTCTATGATTCTATGATCTACAGAGGTCCTAGCCCCTGAATCCTGTAATCACATCATGGCAGGTGTTGGAAGGGACCACTGGAGATCATCCAGTACAATCCCCTTGATAAAGCAGGGCCACACAGCAGCTTGCTCAGATGAGTTTGAAATCTCTCCAGAGAAGGAGACTCCACAACCTCTCTGGGCAGCCTGCTCCAGGGCTCCAGCACTCTCACACCAAACAAGTTTCTCCTCCTGTTCACATGGAACCTACTGGATTCCAGTTTGTGCCCATTGCCCCTTGTCCTGTCACTGGGCACCACTGACAAGAGTCTGGCCTCATCCTCTTGTCCCCCGCAGGCCCTTTAGCTCTTGCTGAGCATTGATCAGATCCCTTCTGAGGCTGCTCTCCTCCAGGCTCAACAGCCCCAGGGCTCTCAGTCTTTCCTCCTCACAGAGATGCTGCAGGACTCTTAGCATCTTTGGAGTCTCTGCTGCACCCTCTCCAGTAGTTCCTGTCTCTTTTGAACTACAGAACCTAGCAGTGGACCCAGGACTCCAGAGGTGGCCTCTCTGGGACAAACTAGAGAGGATTCTCAGAAACTTCTTTAGTGTGAGGCTGCTGGAGCCCTGGAGCAGGCTGCCCAGAGAGGCTGTGGAGTCTCTTCTCTGAAGTGA
Source organism: Tricholaema leucomelas (assembly GCA_013400475.1). Classification (NCBI taxonomy): domain Eukaryota; kingdom Metazoa; phylum Chordata; class Aves; order Piciformes; family Lybiidae; genus Tricholaema lacrymosa; species Tricholaema leucomelas. The sequence continues at coordinate 311,624 of WAAF01003018.1, forward strand.
TTCCTAATCCAGCTGGGTATTGTGGCAACCTCCTGTGGGTGCTCCTGCTTTAGGATAGGAGGTGGACTAGATGAGGTCCCTTCCAACCCCCAGCATGCCGGGATTCTGGTTGAACATCAGTAGCTCTAACCCACACTGCTAGAGCCATTCCTGCCCCTTGGGGTGGGCTTGCAGGGGCTTTGGTGCAGGGGTGGCAGCTGCCAGTAGCTCCCTCCTAGTTTGCCCATTTCCAGGGGACAGCTGGCCAGGCTCCAGCCGTTTTCGTTGTGCTGTAAGAAGTGAGCTAATGATCACTTAAAGCTTCCCTCAGCCCTTTGTCCTGCTGCCGGCTTCTGCAGGCTCAGCACTGGGTTGAAGAGGTTTCCCCTGCTGCTGTCTCACCCGCACTAGGAGCTGAAGCGGAGGAGTGCAGAGGGAGCACGAAGCTGCACAAAATGACGTTGAAAGCACAGGCTAACAACAGAGAGGTTTTTTTCCCCTCCTATGCTCTCCTCTTCTTGTCATGATAATGAGAGATGGTGTTTGCCAACCCAGCAGAAGCACTTGTTCAGCCGTGTGTCTTCAGCAGCAAATGGAGAGCGACCATCTCAGTGAGTTACCAGCCACGTGTCAGCTCCTCTTGGGCTCTCTGGAGCTGACAGAGAAGCTGTGCTAGCAATGACTCATCCACACCCAGACAGGCACTGGAAGGTCCCCTCAGGGGCATCAACTGGCTGGTGTGGATGTGAGTGGTGATGCTGCAGGCAGGAGAGCTGTCTTGGTGTCAGCTGGAGCAGAGCTGGCTCTGGTCAGGGCTGGGACTTCCCAGCTCAGGCTCTGCTCAGGGAGCCACTTGCTGAAGTTCAGGGCAGGGTTGCACAGCCAGGAGCTGCTTCTAGCAAGGAGAAGCTGATGGGAGAGTTCCTGCCAAGGGCTGGGCTGCATAAAGGCTCTGCCTGAGGCTTGCTTCTGGCCACACCAAGGGCACTGCCACGGCTTGTGCCACACCTTGGGCTGCAGTTGCAGAGAGGAGCAGCCAGGATAGGGGACCCTCAACTATCTAAAAAAGGATTGCAGTTCAGGGATGGCATCTGCAAGGGAAAGCTGAGGGATCAGCAGGGCCAAGCCAGTGTCCCAGGAGGACTCTGTCACTTCTGTCTCCCATCCCCACCCCTGTGTTCTGGAATCCAGGTCCAGAATCCAGCCGCTGAATCTGATTCCCATCTGCTGCTGAGTCCAGTCTGGGACTCGCCCAAAGCCTGCCCCCATCAGTGGTGTCACCACCCCTCAGTGTTGTCAGTGGTGCCATCATTGCCATCAGGGCTTGTGTTCCATGTTAGTTTGGGTCTTTGTCTCTATTCCATGGGGTTGTTCTTTCCATCCCAGCTGGTTGAGTTTCTTCCCCACCCCATCAGCCTCTCTCCCTTCTTCCCTTTCTCTTCCCTTTGGGAAGGCAGAGAGCTTCATGGAGAGCCTCTGGCACTGCTCTGGTAGACAGCTCTGCTCTGACCCAGGCCATGAGGCAGAACAAATCCTAGTTTTGTAAATGGTTGTGGTTGCTCTGAGCTGAAAGCTCACCTTCTGTGATGTTATCAAGTGGCATCTATCTGCTGGGTCTCTTCTGCTCCCAAAACACCAGGAGAGTGGCCTGCTGCATCCCAACCCTGAGCTTCTGAAGCTGACCATTCCATCCACTCTGTAGCCCAACCTGCTTGAAGAGACAGAGATATTTTTTTCCTCTCTGACTTCTGCTAAATTAACTTTTATGGCCAGGCTGCATACAGAAGCTGGCAGGATTCCTGCCAGGAGACACTTTGCAGCCCAGAATAATTCCTCTGAGGGTTGCTCTTTATCTTCCAGTCTCCTCCATGAATCTCTCTTGTGACTTTAAAGGGAGAAGCAACAAAGAGGAGGGTAGGATTGACCTGTCAGGGACTTTATCTGTTACTTCCAAAGGTCACATCCAGACAGCATTGTGTAATTGGCTGTTATCTTCTGTGCCATTTTCTTCTCACAGAATAGTTCTCAAGAGGGTGGTTTCATGCCAGTTTTTCTTTGTTTACCAGGATCTCTTCCACCAGGCTCATGGACACATGGCTCATAGTTAAATGTTCTACTTCAGCTATGGCTTGTAAAGCATGTATCTTCATGCCATGAAAGAGGAGCTGGTCAAGGCCAGGCTGGATGAGACCTTGAGCAACCTGGTCTAGTGGAAGGGGAGTTGAACTGAATGATCTTTAAGGTTGCTTCCAACCCAACCCATTCTGTAATCCTATGATTCTAGGACAGAGCTGTTCCTCTGGTGACTTAAGGACTTCAAAGCACTTCTGAAGTGGATTTACAGCTTCTTCTGCATGAACATTACCAAAAACCCAGAAGAAGCAGAAGCAAATTTGAGGAACCACCACCATTTCTTCCAGCGTGGTTTGAGGGTAAATCAAATCTTCTCGAGTCACAAGTCTGAGTTCTGCTTATGGGCCAAGCAGAACTTCCAGACACAAATCCCCAAATCCCAGCATGGTGAGGGTGGGGAGGGACCTCTGGAGATCAGTCAGTCTAATCTGCCAGCTAATGCAGGGGCATCCACAGCAGCTTGCCCAGGATCACAACAACCAGACGGGGCTGGAATCTCTCCAGAGAAGGAGACTCCACATCCTCTCTGGGCAGCCTGCTCCAGGCCTCCAGCACCCTCACACCAAACAAGTTTCTCCTCTCACTGATTGCCACCACAGCCCCCCCAGGGAATTCCACTCCCTCCATCCTTCACTTCTATGTATAGAGCTTCAGAAGGTGGGCAGCCAGCTGGGCTCTCGTTCCCAGGTGATCTGTCATTAGGTGACACTGCTATCGAACTCCAGATGGCAAAGATGCATGATGGCAGCTCCTGACCATGAAGTAGACTTGGAAAATCTCAAACATGATCTTTGAATATGCCACATTTAGACTCTTTCAGAAGAAGCAGGTCAGAGAGGTGGATGGATTAAATGCAAAGCTTGAAGTTCTCAAAGACCTGGGCTTTGATGTTTTCCATCTGGAGGGGAAGGAAACCTGCAACTAAATACTTGTGACAAAGCAGTGGCTTCCTCAGCATATTCCTCTAAGTGGAGTTTAAATCATCTTGTGTTATGTTGCCTTCACTCCAAGAAGGAGGTCGAGGTGTGGGAACAGGTCCAGAGAAGGGCAATGAAGCTGATGAAGAGTTTGAACAGGGCTGGTGAGGAGCAGCTAGGGGAACACTGGGGCTGCGTGGTCTGGAGAAGAGGAGGCTGAGGAAGGACCTCTTTGCTCTCTACAACTCCCTGAAAGGAGACTAGAGCCAGGTGGGGCTTGGTCTCTTCTCCCTTAGTAACAAGAGGGAAGGTCTCAATTTGCACCAGGGGAGGTTTAGGTTGGACATCAGAAGAAACATCTTCCCTGAAAGGGTTCTGAAAGACTAGCACAGGCTGCCCAGGGAGGTGGTTGAAGCCCATCCCTGCAGGTGGTTCAGAGAGGCAGAAATGTGGTGCTGAGGGACATGGTTTAGCAGCAGCCTTGACAGAGTTCTAACTCTATGCCTTGATGATCTTAGCCTTTTCCAGTCAAAACAATGTTGTGATTTTGAGACATTTGCACAAATCCATGAAGGAGAAGGTTTGTCAGTCTTCAGGTTTGAGAAGGTTTGTCAGTCTTCAGGTTCTGCTGTCATCAGTATGAGAATCCTAGAAGGCCAGGTTGGAAGGGACCTCAAGGGTCATCTGGTCCAACCTTTCTAGGTAACAGCAGAGTTGAAATGAGCTGGCCCAGCACCCTCTCAAGCTTAGTCTTCAAACTGCCCAATGTAGGGGACTCCACCACTTCCCTTGGGAGATGATTCTAATGTCCAGCTGCTGTCATAAGGAAACATTTTCCTCTGGAGTCCAAAGGACATCTCCTCAGCAGTAACTTGTCCCCACTGCCCCTTGTATTTTCCGTGGGACTCCTTGTACAAAGGCAGTCTCCTACCTCCTGGCAGCCACCCTTGGAGTCCTGGTCTGTGGTAATAAGGTCTCCTGAACAAATCCAGCTCTCAGCCTCTCCTCACACAGCAGCTCTTCCAGTCCTCTGAGCATTCTGCTGGCCCTTCTCTGGACATCTGAATGTTCCAGACAACAGAAATGTTTTCAGCAGGGGGTGGCTGAAAACATTGAGTTCCTCAAAGGAAGGAGAGAAATGAAGACATTGTCTCCCCATTCCCTCAGGATACATGTTCCTAATGCTCCCAGGGCTGTGAAAGAGGAGGATGAGGAGGGATGGAAAGGAGCATTAGTCATTGCCACATTAAGTACTGGGAGGGTAAGTGGAGCTTTCAGACTGGGAGGAGAATTCATCATCCTGCTTTCTTTCCTCAGATGAGCAAACTGTAGATGAGAAAAACAGACATCTTCTGGTTCCTGGAGCCATTATTCTCCATCTTCTGCTAGAGCAGGCACCCGTGGTGTTGAAACAGACAGAAGGTCCAAGATGAAGCTTCCTAATCTGATGTGGGAAATGAGGTTCTTTTGTTTTTCATACTGAAACCTGTTTCTCCTTGGTGCTCTGTCTCCACTCAGAACTATTGAAATAGGCTGGGAGGGCTTTTTTCTCTCCCATTTTTAGGTTGTTGAACAACTAAATTCAGAGTGAGTCCTGATGGGGCCCTGAGCAACCTGATCTAGTTGGAGATGTCTCTGCTCACTGCAGGGAGGGTGGAAGAAAGGAGCTTCTGGACTGCTTCCCACTGAGGGCATTCTGTGATCCTAAATGATAGTGTGAGGCAGATGGTTCTAGCACAGCCTGTCCCATCTGACATGAGGCAGATGATGGTTCTACCACAGCCTGTCCCATCTGACATGAGGCAGATGATGGTTCTAGCACAGCCTGTCCCATCTGACATGAGGCAGATGATGGTTCTACCCCAGCCTGTCTCATCTCACATGAGGCAGATGATGGTTCTACCACAGCCTGTCCCATCTGACATGAGGCAGGTGATGGTTCTACCACAGCCTCTCCCATCTGACATGTGTCTTTCATGTAAAAAGACAGGGAGGACTCCTGCAAAGGAATAATCACAGCTGTGCCTTAGATCTGGTCACTGGTCCTCTTCCAGAAGTTGTGGATGGTCCTCTACTTGCTGGTGTTGAAGACCAGATTGGATGAGGCCTTGAACAACGTGGTCTAGTGGAAGGTGTCCCTGCCCATGACAGGGGGGTTGGAACTGGATGATCTTTAAGGACCCTTCCAACTCAAACCACTCTATGAATGTATGATAATGAGCTGCATTAAAAGCAGTGTGACCAGAAAGATGAGGGATTAGTCTCCACTCTGCTCTGGTGAGGCCTCACCTGGATCACTGCATCCATCTCTGGGGCGCACAACACGAGAAGGACATGGGCATGCTGGAGAGGGTCCAGAGGAGGCTGCAAAGATGATCAGAGGGGTGGAGCACCTCCACTTTGGGGATGTGCTCAGAGTTGGGGCTATTCAGCTTGGAGCAGAGAAGGCTCCATTAAGACCTTAGAGCAGCCTTTTAGTACTTGAAGGGGGCTACAGGACAGCTGGGGAGGGACTTTGTACAAATGCTTGCAGTGACAAGATGAGGGACAATGGCTTGGAGCTGGAAGAGAGGAGACTGAGACTGGATTTTAGGAAGAAATTCTTGACAGTGAGGATCGGGAGACACTGGATCAGTTTGCCCAGGGAGGTTCTGGATGTCCCCTGCCTGGAGGTGTTCAAGGCCAGGTTGGATGAGATTTTGAGCAACTTGGGCTAGTGGCAAGTGTCCCTGCCTATGGCAGGGGGGTTGTATTTAGGTGATCTTTCAGATCCCTTCCAACCCAAACTGTTCCATGATTCATAGGACCACACAGGATCACAGGAGGTTATGTGTTGGAAGGGACTCAAAGAGATCATCAAGTCAGCCCCCCTGCCAGAGCAGGACCAGACAATCTAGCTCAGGTCACAGAGGAACACATCCAGACAGGCCTTGAAAGTCTCCAGAGGAGACTCTGCAGCCTCTCTGGGAGCCTGTTCCAGTGCTCTGGGACCCTTACAGAAAAGAAGTTCCCCCTTGTGTTGAGGTGGAACCTGCTGTGCTACAGCTTCCATCCATTGCTCCTTGTCCTATAACAGGGAGCAGTGAGCAGAGCCTGTCCCCGCCCCGACCCCCAGCCCTCAGAGATTTATTGACATTTATCAAATCCCCTCTCAGTCTTCTCTTCTCCAGACTAAAAGCCCCAGGTCCCTCAGCCTCTCCTCATCAGGCAGTGCTCCTGTCCCCTAATCATCTTTGTAGCCCCCTGCTGGACCCTCTCCAGCAGATCCCTGTCCCTCTCAAACTGGGCAGTCCAAAACTAAACACAGCACTCAAGATGAGGTCTCACTAGGGCAGAGTAGAGGGGGAGGAGAACCTCCCTTGATTTGTTGGACACACTCTTAATGCACCCCGAGATCCCACTGTCCCTCTTGGCCACCAGGGCACATTGCTGTGCCATGGACAACTTGTTACCCAGCAGCACTCCCAGGTTTTCCATGTTATTCTATGAACCTAAGCCTCTCCTTTTTTTCTCACAGGTAATTCTGCTGAGTTTCTTCAGTGCAGTACCTCTTGGTGCTTCCCAGGGAGCATTTGGCAGGAGCATCCCAGCGGTGGGAGTCGCTTCTGCAGGCTCCCGTGTGGGCTGCAGGGGAAGGAGCAGAGTGCAGGCGTCGTGGAGTCGGTGAGCACCAAGTCATTTTATTGATGGGTAAATAAAGCTCTGCAGTGGGCTTGCAGTGTTCCTCTGCCAGCCAGGGTTTTACTGCTACATTTCCTCCTGCTGTAAAATTAATAACAGGTGAGATGGGCTGGGGAATTTAAAGGGCTGTTACAGGCTGTGCAGCGAGGAAACGTCTGGCTGCTGCTGTTTGCAGACACAGCTGCATTCCCAGAACTCTCCTGAGGCAGATTTCCTGGGATCATCTCAGTTCAGGCAATGACAGTCAGGTGAAAGAGTGGTCAGGCATTGGACCAGGCTGTCCAGTGAGGTGGTGGAGTCACCATACCTGGAGGTGTTCAAGAAATGTGTGGACGTGGCACTTTGGGACATGGTTTGCTGGCTGGCCATAGTGGTCCTAGGTGGACAGTTGGACCTGATGATCCTTTTTTGGTCTTTTCCAATTAAAACAAGTCTATGATTCTTCTTGATGCTTCCAATGCCTCCACTTCCCCTTACAAATCTGTGCTGAGAGCTTCCAGTGAACAGAGGTTCATTGGGAAGTGGTGAGTCGTGTCAAGGGGCAGGGCAGTGCTGGCCACCAGAGGAGTGCCAGAGGTTCTCCATGGACCCCTCTGCCTTCCCAAAGGGAAGAGAAAGGAAACAGAAACTGATGGGGTTGGAAAGAAATTCAACCAGCTGGGCTGGAAAGAAAAACAATCCCATGGAATAGAGACAAAGAGACAAAAAACAACATGGAACCCAAGTCCTGATGGCCATGATGGCACTACTGGCACCACTGATGCTGGGGGCAGGCACTGGGGATGTCCCAGACTGGACTCAGCAGCAGATGGGAACCAGATTCAGGAGCTGGATTCTGGAACGGGGTTCAGGAACATTGGCATGGGGACAGAAGGCAGAAGGGACAGAGTCTTCCTGGGACACTGGCTGGTGGAGAAGAGACTTGGCCCTGATGATCCCTCAGCTTTCTCCTGCAGATGAACATTACCCAGCAGTGTGCCCAGGTGGCCAGGAGAGCCAATGGCACCGTGGCCTGGATCAGGAATAGTGTTGCCAGCAGGACAAGGGAGGTTATTCTTCCCCTGTACTCAGCATTGGTCAGGCCACACCTTGAGTGCTGTGTCCAGTTCTGGGCTCCTCAATTCAGGAGAGATGTTGAGGTGCTGGAAGGTGTCCAGAGGAGGGCAGCGAATCTGGTGAGGGGCCTGGAGCACAGCACTGTGAGGAGAGGCTGAGGGAGCTGGGGGTGTTTAGCCAGGAGAAGAGGAGGCTCGGGGGGACCTCATTGCTGTCTACAACTACCTGAAGGGAGGCTGTAGCCANCCATGGGCTGCAATCTCTTGCTGGGCAGTTGCTTTATGGACCTGAATTGCCTTCCTGTTTCATTCCCATCCTCATTTCTTGTTGTTAAGTGTCTCAAAATGCTTCCCTGTGAGCAGATGTCTCCATTCACCCTCTTTTTGCTGTTGACTTCATGACCTCTCCATGACTGCAAGGTCCTTCTTTGATATGCCCTCTTGCAAATGCTGGGCTTCCATTTCAAAGTCCTTACTCAGAAATGTCAGCTCTTGCAGAGAGGAGAAAGGAATCTAAACCTTGATTTAAACTCATAATGACACAAAGTGCCTGGTGTCAAGCAGTCTCTACTGGATTCTCAGCCCAAAGCAGCTGTGATGGGATGCCACCCAAGCTTCTAAGAGAGTCTTTCAACCCACCAGTCATGCAAAGTTTGCATCTCATACATACCTGTGGGTCAGAGCTCGAAGACCTCCCAATCCATATTGTGAGATTTATTGGCATGAATCTGCCTTTTAGCAATAAATTCACTCTGGTGAGGTGATAATGTCAAAGCTCTGCTGGCATCTGCTTGATTCTGGTGAGATAGGAACGTGCTTCCAAGATGGATTCAGCCAGGGCTCAATTGTTCATATGTAGCTTCTGGACATCTTTACATTCTGATTCTATGATTCTGATGCCTTGAGCAACCAGGTCTGGTTGAAGGTGTCCCTGCCCACGGCAGGGGTTTGTAACTGGCTGGTCTTCAAAGTCCCTTACAACCCAAACCATTCTATGAGTCACTGCTGGCCTGGTGAGAAATGAGGGTCTGGGAAGCAGAGGGAGGGAGGAGAGCAGAGCATGCCAGGAGGAGGCTGTGGCTGCTTGGTGGCTGCTCCAGGTTGAGATGATGGAAAGCCCACCCCAAACGAGAACTGCTGTGTGACCTGTTGAAATGAGGTCACTTCCATACAGCTCCAAAGTGATGTTACCTTGGGACGTGGTTCTGGCCTTGTTGTTATTACAAGCAGAGGGGTGAGCTGGAGGCAGTGGCATGTTGATATTGAACTGTGATTTTTCTACTTTGATGTTCTAATCCACTCAGCTTTCTCTTTTTTTCTTTCCCCTTTCCTTTCCTTTCCTTTCCTTTCCTTCCCTTCCCTTCCCTTCCCTTCCCTTCCCTTCCCTTCCCTTCCCTTCCCTTCCCTTCCCTTCCCTTCCCTTCCCTTCCCTTCCCTTCCCTTCCCTTCCCTTCCCTTTTCCTTTCTTTTCCTTTCTTTTTCTTTTCCTTTTCTTTTCCTTTCGTTTTCTTTTCTCTTCTTTTTCCTTTCCTTTCTTCTCCTCTTCTCTCTGGGGACATGAAGAGAATTAATTGACCCTAATGAGGATATTCTTCAAGAGATGGAGACACTCAGCTTTACCAAAGCTGAACCATCTAACTCTAATGCTTCCTTTGATCTCTCCCCTACTGTTTTCCATCAGATCACAGAATCAGAAAGTCAAATAATCACAGAATGTTAGGGATTGAGAGGGGCCTCCAAAGATCATCGAGTCTAACCACCCTGCCAAAGCAGGATCACCCAGGTCAGGTTATACAGGAATGCATCCAGGAGGGTTGTGAAAGTCTCCAGAGAAGGGGACTCTGCAATCTCTTTGGGCAGCCTGCTCCAGTGTGCTGTGGAGATGTGGATGATTTCCAAAAGCAGTCTCTACTCAACACAGGGCTGCAGCACTGCTGCACGCACTGCTGGCTCACTTCTCAGAGCAGACTTAGGGGCCAATGTTCCCCTGACATGTGAAAGCAGAGAAATAGCAGGCACAGGTTGGCACATCCAGCAAAACTTGCTTTGCAACTTATAGCCCACAGAATCCCTGCCAGGCAGGGATTGGAAAGGAAACTTGGAGATGGTCTGCTCTGCTGAGACTCTCTCCTGCAGTACTGGGGTCAGCTCTGCAGTCCTCAGCACAGGATCTCTCCTGGACCTGTTGGAGCAGGGCCAGAAGAGGCCACAGCAATGCTGGGAAAGATGGAAGCTTTCTGCTTTGATGCCAAGATGTGAGGGTTGAACCAGGAGAAGAGAAGGCTCCAGGGAGACCTTCTGGTGGTTTTTCAGTGGTTATAGGGGCAAATCAGAAAGCTGAGGACAGACTTTTGAGCAGGCCCTGTTGTGACAGGACTAGGGCTAATGGTTTGCATTCAAAGAAGAACATTCGGTCTGGAGAGAAGGAGAAGGAAGAAATGTTTGCCCCTGAGGGTGGTGAGAGCCTGTCCCAGGTTGCCCAGAGAGGTGCAAGATGTCCCATTCCTGAAAGCATCACAGGTCAGATTGTGTTGGGCTCTCAACAAGCTGCTCTAATTACAGATGTGCCTGCTGACTGCAGTGGGGCTGAACTGAATGACCTTTAAAGGACCCTTCCACCCAAACCAGCTTCCAATTCTATTATTACTTTAAAAGTTCAGCCTCACTCCAATATCTGGGAGTAGTCCACATCAGGTAAACATGAAAATAAAACAGCTCAGACAGGGCTTTACTGTTTATTTTGAAGCAAAGTTATTTTAATGAATTCCAATTAACAGGAAAATAAACCAAGAAGCTCTCTTTTTGCTAGCCAGTCCCTGTGGTTAACACAGGATGCAGATGTTTGCAGCACTAATTGTTCTAATGTAAGGGTTTCCTTACTTGGCATTCAGACTGAGCCAGCTCACATTGCCCCATGGCATTTGAAGAAGAAAAAATGATTCCATGATGCTTTCTTTCACCTCCCACCCCCCCCTGCCAAAAACTGGAGAAGGCAAACCTGCTATGCTTTGCATTTCAAAGGTATCTGACAAGTGTTATAAACCTCTCCATTTAAAACAGAGATGTTTCAAAGATCTCCTGCAGCAGACAACCTGAGTTCTTCTCATTTTGAATTCTATTTATTGGTGAAAAATGTATTTCACCAAACTCTTCCATTGCCCTCCCAAAAAATCCTCACTTGAATCCCAGCATGGTGGGGGCTAGAAGGGACCTTTTGAGATCATCCAATCCAACCCCACTGTAGGGGCATCCACAGCAGCTTGCCCAGGATCACAATGGACAGGTGAGGTTGGAATGTCTCCAGAGAAGGAGACTCCACAACCTCTCTGGGCAGTCTGCTCCAGGGCTCCAGCACCCTCACACAAAAGAAGTTGCTCCTCCTGGGTTCCAGTTTGCTCCCATTGCCCCTTGTCCTGTCACTGGGCACCTCTGACCCTGGCCCCATCCTCTTGCACCCAACAGGTCCTTTAACTCTTGTTGAGCATTGGTCAGATCCCCTCTCAGGTTGCTCTTCTCCAGGCTCAACAGCCCCAGGTCCTTCAACCTTTCCTCCTCACAGAAATGCTCCAGGCTCCTCAGCATCTCTGCACCCTCCTCCAGACTCTCTCCAGCTGTTCCCTGTCTCTCTTGAACTGTGGAGCCCAGAATTTGAGCCAGGACTCCAGATGTGGCCTCACCAGGGTAGAGTCACAGAATCACAGAATTAACCAGGTTGGAAAAGACCTCTAGGATCATTGAGTCCAACCTATCACCTAACACCTTCTAATTGACTAAACCGTGGCACTAAGTGCCTCATCCAGCCTCCTTTTAAACACCTCCAGGGGTGGTGACTCCACCACCTCCCCAGGCAGCCCATTCCAATGCCAATCACTATTGCTGTGAAGAACTTCTTCCTAACATCCAGCCTAAACCTGCCCTGCTTCAGCTTCAGACTGTGTCCTCTTGTTCTGTCACTGGGTGCCTGGGAGAAGAGACCAACCCCTGCCTGACTACAGCCTCCTTTCAGGTAGTTGGAGAGAGCAATGAGGTCTCCCTTGAGCCTTCTCTTCTCCAGGCTGAACACCCCCAGCTCCCTCAGCCTCTCCTCCCAGGGCTGTGCTCCAGCCCCCTCACCAGCCTTGGTGCCCTTCTCTGGATGCATTCAAGCACCTAAACATCTTTATTAAATTGAGGGGCCCAGAACTGGACACAGCACTCAAGGTGCGGCCTGACCAGTGTTGAGTATAGTCAAGGGGGAGAAGAACTTCTGATCTTCTCTAGGCTCAACAGTCCCAGGTCTCTCAGCTTTTCATACTCACAGAGATGGTCCAGGCCCTTCAGCATCCTTGCAGCCCCCACTGGGCTCTATCCAGTAGTTCTTGAATCTCAGAACCTCTTGTTAAGTGATGTTGTCAAACGGATTTGAAGTGGAGGTAAATGAAACTCCATGCCTGTGTGACTTAGTTGTTGTATAGTCAGGAAAATCACAAGAACAAGTCAGAAATTCAACTACTGCAGTGCTGCAGAAGAAATTTTCTGGGCTTCACTTGACTTCTTCACTTTACTTCAGACAGGAAAATGTTCCCGGGGAAGTGTTGCTCTAGTGGAAGGAAAAACTGTGCCGCAGCGAAACACACTGAACTTGTCAGAGTCTTCCCAGTTATGCTCTTGAAGAAGAAAAGGTTGCTTGGGCTTCTCTCAGATACTTCCCAGCAGTGTCTGGAAGGACTATTTAATGGTGGTGAGCCTGCCTTGAAATCATTCTCTGCTCAGGTCTTCTCAGGTTCCTGGGTTTACATCTCTTTGCCTTAATTTTGGATGTGCTGCTAATGGCATTGTAAAGGTTCAGCTGCATGTGGCCAGCTATGGGACCCTCCCTTAGAACCTTTATTGACTCAAAGTAGCCAAGTCAGTCAGTCTGTCATCAAGTTCTGATTTAAGCTGTCCACATAAAAGTGATTAGCTGTGATCTTTACCTTAAGCTTGTCCTCTAAGAACATTCAAATTCTGACCTGCTGCTGACCAGAATGCCAAAGGAAGATCTCTCTCATCTTGGTTGGAGAGACCTTACTACAGACACAGCTTCTCTTAATGAAGCCATTCAACAACCTGCTTCTCCTTAGCCTATGAAACTTCTTAAGGATGGCAGAGTAGGGGCAATGCTTTTGGGACCTGCAAAGCTTTCTGATCTGATCTTTCCTTGCTCTGTGCCCTGGTCACAGACTCAGAGAATCATGGAGTTGTTTTGGTTGGAAGACATCGTTAAAGTCATCAAGTTCAAGCATTAACCCAGCACTACCAGGGCACCACTAAACCATGTAGCTCAGGACTGCATCTCCACAGCTTTGAGACTGCTTCAGGGATGGGGACTCCACCACTGCCCTGGGCAGCCTGGACCAGGTGCTTGACAACCTTTTTGGGGAAGAAATTGTTCCTCATGTCCAACCTAAACCTCCTCTGGGGCAACTTGAGGCTCTTTTTCTCTCCTCCTATTGCTTGTTTCTTGGCAGAGGAGACCAATCCACATCTGGCTCCAGCCTCCTTTCAGGGATATGTAGACAGACAGAAGGTCTCCCCTCAACCTCCTTTTCTTCAGGCTGACCAACCCCAGCTGCTTCTCACCAGACCTTTTCCCCAGACTCCTCATCAACTTTGTTACCCTTCTCTGGACCTGCTCCAGCCTCTCAATCACCTTATTGGACTGGAGTCTTTTCCAACCTAGTTAATTCTGTGATTCTGTGACTCTACCCTGGTGAGGCCACATCTGGAGTCTTGGCCCAAATGCGACCCCAGCATTCAAGGTGTGGCCTCACCAGTGTTCATAGAATCATAGAATCAAGCAGGTTGGAAGAGACCTCCATGATCATCCAGTCCAACCTATGTGCTAAGGAGCATGGTTTAGTGGTGAACTGTTTGACATGAAGGCTGAGGGAGCTGGGGGTGTGCAGCCTGGAGAAGAGGAGGCTTGGGGGGACCTCAGTGCTGTCTACAGCTGCCTGAAGGGAGGTTGCAGCCAGGTGGGGGTTGGTCTCTTCTGCCAGGCAACCAGCAACAAAACAAGGGGACACAGTCTCAAGTTGTGCCAGAGGCAAGTCTAGGCTGGATGTTAGGAGGAAGTTGTTGGCAGAGAGAGTGATTGGCATTGGAATGGGCTGCCTAGGGAGGTGGTGGAGTCACCGTCCCTGGAGGTGTTCAAGCAAAGCCTGGATGAGGCACTTAGTGCCATGGTCTGGTTGAGTGGCTAGGGCTGGGTGCTAGGTTGGACTGGATGATCTTGGAGGTCTCTTCCAACCTGGTTGATTCTATGATTCTATGATGACCTTAAAAGTCTTTTCCAACTGAAGCAATTCTAATATTCAATTATTCTTTAGAGGATAAATTACTACTTCTTCTTTTCCTTCATCTGCTGGTTCTTAGTTCTGTTAGATCATCACACACAGGGCTTTGGGGAGAGACTTTCAGGCATTGGCACACTCCTGCCACTATTGCATAGAGATGTTGGACTCTAGTGACTTTGTCAAGCAAGAAGAGAACATCAAACACACACAGATTCCTGCTGTTCCCCCTCAGAAACACTCTGTCAGTGCACAGAACATTGCTGCAACTCGATAAAAAGCTCCAAACATGTTAGACCTCTGCTTCTAGCCAGCCAGGTTCCTTCAAAGAGATGTCAACTGGCAAACTGCCAAACTCCAAAGTGCAGCCACTGAGAGAGGCCTCATTTTGCTGGGGCTCATTAGCCAGAAGCAGCTGTTGGTTCATTCACTATTAACATCAGGCAGAATGGAAGGCACCCACTGGGAGGAAGAGGTGAATTGGGAGAGGAAAAAGGAGGATTCTGGGCCAAACTGCATGGCATCAGGCGTGGTGGGTCAGCTACACCAGACTGAAAGTTGAGGAGGGTAGATTTAGGCTGGATATGAGGAAGAAATTCTTTACAGTGGGCGTGATGAGACACTGGTAGAGGTTGTGCAGTGAGGCTGTGGAGGCTTATTCTCTGGGGGTTCATAGAATCACAGAATTGGTTAAGCTGGAAGAAGTCTTGAAGATCACAGAATCATAGAATCAACCAGGTTGGAAGAGACCTCCAAGATCATCCAGGCCAACCTAGCACCCAGCCCTATCCAGTCAGCTAGACCATGGCACTAAGTGCCTCATCCAGGCTTTGCTTGAACACCTCCAGGGACGGTGACTCCACCACCTCCCTGGGCAGCCCATTCCAATGCCAATCACTCTCTCTGCCAACAACTTCCCCCTAACATCCAGCCTATACTTCCCCCAGCACAGCTTGGGACTGTCCTTGTTCTGTTGCTGGTTGCAATAGTTCCAGCCCCCATGGCATGAACAGGGACACCTTCTGCTAGACCAAGTTGCTCAAAGCCTCTTCCAACCTGGCCTTGATCCCCACCATCACCTCCCTGGGCAGCCTGTTCCAATGCCTGGCTACTCTTGCAGGAAAGAAATAGTTTGTAATCTCCAACCTAATATCCATCCTGTTTGTCTGTCTGAGATGCTTGAACGTGTCCAGAGAAGGGCAACGAGGCTGGTGAGAGGCCTTGAGCACAGCCCTACGAGGAGAGGCTGAGGGAGCTGGGATTGTTTAGCCTGGAGAAGAGGAGGCTCAGGGCAGACCTTATTGCTGTCTACAGCTACCTGAGGGGTGGTTGTAGCCAGGAGGAGGTTGCTCTCTTCTCTCAGGCAGCCAGCACCAGAACAAGAGGACACAGCCTCAAGCTATGCCAGGGGAAATTTAGGCTCGAGGTGAGGAGAAAGTTCTTCCCTGAGAGAGTCATTGGCTACTGGAATGGGCTGCCCAGGGAGGTGGTGGAGTCGCCGTCCCTGGAGCTGTTCAAGGCAGGATTGGACGTGGCACTTGGTGCCATGGTCTAGCCTTGAGCTCTGTGGTGACGGCTTGGGCTTGATGATCTGTGAGGTCTCTTCCAACCTTGGTAATACTGTGAGACTGTGATCCTGTGATATCTGTCTGTCTGTCTATCTATCTGTTCATCTGTCTAATGTATCTGCATACCTGGGGTTGGACTAGGTGATCTCCAGAGGTCCCTTTCCAACCCTCTGTCAATCTGTGCTTTTCTGTGATCTCCTAGGTTGTGTATCATGTTCCCTTTTAAATCCTTCAAAGGGAGAAAAGAGTTAAGGCTTTGTAAAGACTTCTATTTTCAGAGATGGAACATAAATGAAGTGAGTTTCATTCCAGGACGTTTGGTGTTGTTTAGATATTCCCTGGGGCAAAGTTTCGAAGCGGCAGCAGAGTTGGGTTCTACCAAGCATGAATAGTATCATAAACATAAATATATACATATGTATATATCAGAGACTCAGAGTGTTGGGGGTTGGAAGGGACTGCTGGAAATCACCCAGTCCAACCCAGTCCAACCTGGGGAACCCACAGGAGGTTGCCTGACATCACAGTGTCCAGATGGGTTTGGAATCTCTCCAGAGAAGGAGACTCCACAACCTCTCTGGGCAGCCTGCTCCAGGGCTCCAGCACCCTCACACCAAACAAGTTTCTCCTGGGTTCCAATTTGTGCCTGTTGTTGCCCCTCATCCTGTCACTGGGCACAACTGGCAAGAGCCTGCCCCCATCCTCTTGCCCCCTGCAGGTCCTTTAACTCTTGCTGAGTGTTGATCAGATCCCCACTCAGGCTGCTCTTCTCCAGGCTACACAGCCCCAGGTCTCTCAGCCTCTCCTCATCACAGATGCTGCAGACCCCTCAGCATCAGTGGGCCATGACTACTCTTTCCAGTAGTTCCCTGTCTCTCTTGAGCCCAGAACTGGAACCAGGATTACAGATGTGGCTTTATCAGAGTAGTGGAGGGGGAGGAGAACCTCCCTTGACCAGCTGGACACACTTTTCTTCATGCACCTCAGGAGACTGTTTGCCTCCTTGGCTACAAGGTCATATTACAGGCTCCTGGTGACCTTGTTTCAGTAAATGAAAGCTTTCTGCTGCCCATGCTGCCAATGTGGCACCATCAGCACATTGTGGAGTAGCAGCAGAGCCTTTGCCTGTGTTGGGCAGAGTCACAGAACTGTTTTGGTTGGAAAAGCCCTCTAAGACCATTGAGTCCAACCATCAAACCAACACTACCATAGCCGCTGAACCATGTCCCGAAGTGCCAAGTCCACATGTTTCTTGAACACCTCCAGGAATGATAACTCCACTCTCTCCTTGGACAACCTATTCCATTGCCTGCCCACCTGCCTTTCCCAGCACCAACCCTCCCTCCAGCATGGAGCCCTCAGAGCTGAGCAGATGCTGTGAGGGAGAACAGAATGTAGAGCAAAACTCCTCTCCCACACTGTTGAGGTGGCTTCTGCAGCGCTTTGCCTGCAAACCTAATGCACGCCTGGGGAACTGAAGATTGCCTAATTATTTCTCTCTCCCTGCAGAGGTGTTGATGGGCTCTGCAGCATCTCAGACTTTGTGTTTCCCTCTCTCCTACATGTTTTCCCCTGAGCTTCTCGTGGGTGGAAGGTGGAGCTGGAGGCAGGAGCGTGAATGCAGCTGGAGCAGCACATTTTGGGGGCTTGGCTTTCACGTGCAATAAGCACAGCCATGCTGATGGCAACTACAGAGGCAATTTCAGTTCCTCTTGGAAACCTTCTCCCATTCCCTGCCAGCACTCTCAAGCTGGGTTTCTTCTCACCCAACTTCATCTTTCTCAAAGGAAACCCTTCCTCTTGGTGACTACAATACCATTTGTAAGACAAATCTGATCAGAGGCTCAGGTTTCTGCAAACATCTCACTCAAAATGAGGCCAGACTGAGAGCCCTGGAGCTGTTGAGCCTGGAGAAGAGCAGCTTGAGAAGGGATCTGATCAATGCTCAGCAAGAGCTAAAGGACCTCTGAGGAGCAAGAGGATGAGGCCAGATTCTAGTCAGTGGTGCCCAATGACATGACAAGGGGCAACAAGCACAAACTGGAACCCAGAAGAGACCTCTGGGCAGGAAGAGAATCTTCCTTGGTTCAAGACTGCTGACTCCCTGGAGCAGAATGCCCAAAGAGGCATTTTCTCTAGAGAGATCACAACCCCACCTGGCCATTGTGATGCTGGGCAAGCTGCTGTGGGTGCCCCTGCTTTAACAGGGGGGTTGGACTGGTTGATCTCCAGAGATCCTTCCCAACCCCATCACACTGGGATCCTGTGGGACAGAAAACAGAGCAGTATTTCTGCTTCAAAGCAATGCACTAGCTCTGTGTGTACATGAGACAAAGTGTGCTAAAACATCAAGAAACAGAGCCACAGGACCTTTGGATGTCTCCTCAGAAAACCCTCATGTGACTTTTACAGCCAGGCTGTGGCTATTCTGCTTCTTTCACTTAATTTCTTCAACTTCTCAACACAGCAGGATTGTGGTGGCTTTTTGGGGGTACAGAATAACCCAGACAGGTCAGTTCAGCTTTTCTTGAACTTAGCCAAGAGCAATGACTTCTGTGCCCAGCCTCACCATTCCCATATGGACCAACACTGCAGCCATCACGTGCAAAAACTTGATTTTTCTCCTTCTCTTTCTCTTCTTTCCAAAGACAAATGTTGGTGTTCCCCAGCAAATTGACATCTCATCATGCTGCCAGCACAGTCTGGGAGTGCAGAAAATGATGTTGCTCCTCAAGTGGGAGATATTAAGATCATGGATAATCTCAGCATCTCTCCCAGACAGCTTTCAATGTGCTAGAAAAACATCTTTGTCCACCAGTTTCACCTCAGGAAGGGGAGAATGTGTGATGCACAGAGCAGATGCAGCTGTGCTGGTTGCTGAGGTGCTGCTGTTGCTTGTCATAGAGTCATAGAATCATGGAATCANTTCAGGTAGTTGTGGACAGCAATGAGGTCCCCCCTGAGCCTCCTCTTCTCCAGGCTAATCAACCCCAGCTCCCTCAGCCTCTCCTCATAGGGTTTGTGTTCCTGGCCCCTCACCAGCTTTGTCACTCCTCTCTGGACACATTCCAGCACCTCAACATCTCTCTGGAATTGAGGAGCCCAGAACTACAAAAGCAGGCATCTGGGACCAGAGGACATCTGGGCAGTGTATTCACCTGAGACAAGACAGCAGAGTTTTAAAGGGTTTAGGGATGAAAGAGCCTTGGGATTGAGAAGATTGCTGCCTTGGATTGGCAATAGTGTGACAAGGTGGATCATTGATTGTCATCCCCTACTTAGTCCTAGTGAGGCCTCACCTCAAATTCTGGGTGCAGTTTTGGGGCCCTCACTCCAAGAAGGACATTGAAGTACTGGAGCAGGTCCAGATAAGAGCAGTGGCACTGCTGAGGGGTCTGGAGAACAGGTCTGGTGAAGGAATTATGCTTGTTCAGTCTGCAGAAGTGGGGGCTGAGGGGAGACCTTCTGTCTCTTCACAAGTAGGTTGTATGGTCCTGCTCTGGCAGGGGGTTTGGATTTGATGATCTCTTTGGGTACCTTCCAACTCCTGACATCCTGTGAACTACCTGAAAGGATGTTGGAGCCTAACGGGGGTTGGTCTCTTCTCCCTATCAGGGATAGGACAGAAGAAATGGCCTCGAGTTGCACCAGGAGAGGTTCAGGTTGACTATAA
This sequence comes from Tricholaema leucomelas, assembly GCA_013400475.1. Taxonomy (NCBI): domain Eukaryota; kingdom Metazoa; phylum Chordata; class Aves; order Piciformes; family Lybiidae; genus Tricholaema lacrymosa; species Tricholaema leucomelas. The sequence goes on from WAAF01003018.1 coordinate 330,944, forward strand.
GGAACAACATTTTCCCCAAAAGGGGTGTCAAGGCCTGGCCCAGGCTGTCCAGGGCAGATTGATTGGCTTACTTTAAGCATCACCCCATCTCTTCTAATACCCATGGGATTCAGCCCGTGGCAGTGGAGCCCTCATCCCTGGAGAGGTTTCAGAACTACCTGAGGGGTGGTTGTAGCCAGGAGGAGGTTGCTCTCTTCTCTCAGGCAGCCAGCGCCAGAACAAGAGGACACAGCCTCAGGCTGCGCCAGGGGAAATTTAGGCTTGAGGTGAGGAGAAAGTTCTTCACTGAGAGAGTCATTGGCTACTGGAATGGGCTGCCCAGGGAGGTGGTGGAGTCGCTGTCCCTGGAGCTGTTCAAGGCAGGATTGGACGTGGCACTTGGTGCCATGGTCTAGCCTTGAGCTCTGTGCTAATGGGTTGGACTTGATGATCTGTGAGGTCTCTTCCAACCCTGATGATACTATGATGATACTATGAACTGTGGGGAATGTAGTGTTGAGGAACATGGTTTAGCAGTGACCTGGCAGTGCTGGGTTAAGACTTGGACTCAATAAGCTTACAGGTGTCTTCCAGCCAAAATGATTCGGTGGTTGCTTGACTCTAATTTAAGGCAGACTCTGACCCTCGTTACTGCCCGCAGGAAAACAGGAGAGTGAGGACAGGGTGGGTCAATGACTTCACTGCCCACACCTGGTGGCAACCTCACCTGTGGAGGAAAAGCAGAAAGAAAAGAAAAAAAAGAAGGCAGCAGCCAGAGAAGATAAAAGGGGTGGTGAGAGTAAGGAGCTGTTTGCAAGGTGGTGGCTGGAAGAGCTGCTCTGCTGTCCTGGTGAGTAACTCTGAGGGTATGGTGGGTTTCAGTGTCTTTTCTGGCAGCTAGGGTCTGTGGTTGCTTCTCTGTGGTGGTTTGGGTGTTCCTCACTCCCCCACACTTTGGAAGTCACCCAGACTAGACTCAGCCAGCTCTGGAAATTTGAATGCAGCTTATATTTACAGCTTAGCACAATTTACAAGCAGATATTTACAGTATATACAGTTATAGACAGACAAGGTAAAAGGTCATAAAGAAACACAACAGCCTTCCCAGAAACCTGAGTCTCCAGGAGGGGCTCCCAACCACCCTTCCACCTTCTCCTACCCCTCTCAAGCTTACCCCAGTCCCAAGGAAGAATGGAGGTCAGCCAGGGGGTTAGGAAACAAAGTCAGAGAAGTGGCAGAGAGGCTAGAAAGACATGCAGCTCAGAGCTCCCAAGCAGAATGATTCCCTTTTCTGTGTTTGGATTCTTGTCCTTATACCTCTCAGCAAGCCTATGAGTGAAGTAGACATCCCCATTGTTTCCCTTTCACAGCCTGTAATCGAGTTCTTCTCACCAAAACATTCTAGCCAGCTTCAAACTAGCACATTCTCCTTGACTGTTTCATTGCTGTTTGGGTTGCAGAGGCCGTGGGCTGTCTTCTCCTGCAGCCTTCTCGCCAGTGTGTCATGTGCAGGCTGAAAGAGTGATGTGACTAAAAATGATCAGGTTTAGGTGTGGTATCAGGATGCCTTTGGACCTTTCTTATGATGGCAA
>WAAF01003018.1:340969-371583 GCA_013400475.1 Tricholaema leucomelas
TGGCTCTCTTGGCCACCTGGGCACACTGCTGGCTCATGTTCAGGTGGGTATCAATCAGCACCCCCAGATCCCTCTCTGTCTGGCTGCTCTCCAGCCACTCCGACCCCAGCCTGTAGCTCTGCATGGGGTTGTTGTGGCCAAAGTGCAGCACCCTGCACTTGGAGCCATTGAATGCCATCCCCTTGGACTCTGCCCATCTGTCCAGGTGGTCAAGGTCCCACTGCAGAGCCCTTCTGCCCTCCAGCCCAGCCACATCTGCCCCCAGCTTGGTGTCATCTGCAAACTTGCTGATGACTGGCTCCATGCCTGATTCTATGACTCCATCATTCCATTTTAAACAAATCTCTGTTATCTTAAAGTGTTATTTTTCCATTCTCCTCTTAGTTTGAACCATGAGTAACTCAGTTCTGTAGGTGAGCATCAGCTGGGCAAGGTGAAGAGCAGCCTTTGGAAATCACAAAAACCCCAATTCAAACACACGAGCGCCACGATTAATCACTGCAACCGCAGTGAAGAATTCCTCCAACTGCTGCTTTCAAAATAAAAGGTCCAGCCAAGTGTGGAAGAAAGCAATTTGAAAGAAAATATTTCTAGCAGCTAAATGATTTATCCCCTAGAAACTGCTCTCAGCTTGGCTTTTTGGAAGCTCTTGCTTAAAAAAAGAGATTGCTACTTGAGACTGTGCAAAAATTGCGAGTAGGCAGAGTTGGGAAGACAGAGGCACCTCAAATGCTGGGTTCAGTTTTGGGCCCCACACTTCAAGAAGCAAGAGAGAGGAAACAAAGCTGTCAAAGGGTCTGGAGAACAGGTCTGGTGAGGAGCAGCTGGAGGAACTGGAATTGTTCAGCTCTGGAGAAAAGGAGGCTGAGGGGAGGCCTCATTGCTCTCTCCGACTCTCTGAAAGGAAGTTGGAGTGCAGTGGGGGTCAGTGACTACTCCCTAGTATCAGGTGATAAAACAAGAGGAAATGGCTTGGAATTGTGCTGCAGAGGTTTAGGTTGGAGATTAGTAACAATTGCTTTGGTGCAAGAGTGGTCAGGCCTTGGGACAGGCTGTCCAGGGAGGTGGTGGAGTCACCGTACCTGGAGGTCTTCAAGAGACATGTGGACATGGCAGTGGGGGACATGGTTTGATGCCCATGGTGGAGTTGAGCTGACAGTTGCACTTGAAGATCTTAGAGGACTTTGCCAATCAAAACAACTCTCTGATGCTATTTGATATCTGGTTTAAAGCACATTTAATACTTGGACTCTAAAGCTTTTAGAGATGTGGTTTTAAGTGAGTTTGGAATACAGATTTGTTCTTATAGAATGGCAGAATGGTCTGGGTGGGAAGGGACCTTAAAGATCATGGACAGAGACATTTCCCACTAGACCAGGTCACTCAAGGTCTCATCCAACCTGGCCTTGAACACTTCCAGGGAGGGGGCATTCTCAACCTCCCTGGGCAACCAGTTCTAGCATGTCCTCACTCTGAATAGAATCATAGAATCAGTCAGGGTTGGAAGGGACCACAAGGATCACCTAGTTCCAACCCCGTCCCCTGCCATGGGCAGGGATACCCTACCCTAGATCAGGGTAATAATTCCTAATCTCCAGTCTAAATCTCCTCTCTTCCAGCTCAAAGCTTTTGCCCCACATCCTATCATTACAAGCCCTTGTCCAAAGTCCCTTACCAGTTTTCTTCTAGCCCCTTTCAGGTAGTGGAAGATTGATTTAAGGTCTCCAGTATCTTTGTAAGAGCTACAATTCCTCCCCCCCCCCCCCCCCCCCCCTTTTTTTGGGGGGGGNCCCCCCCGATTTTATTGGGGGGGATGGGATTCAGATGTGGAGAGAAGCATCCAGGGAAGGAAATGCCATATTGAGGTAGTTTGCATTGTTAAAAGGAGTGAAGGATGTGCCTTCCTTGGGTGAGCCCACGTCAGAAATGGGGCTTTGCCAAGGAGCTGCCTTCTTCAAAGCCCACTTGAGATTACCCCAAGCAGCGCTATAGGCTGGGGACAGAGTGGCTGAGAGCAGCCAGGAGGAAAGGGATCTGGGGTACTGGTAGATAGTAGGCTGAAGATGAGCCAGCAGTGTGCCCAGGTGGCCAAGAGAGCCAATGGCATCCTGGCCTGGATCAGGAACAGTGTGGCCAGTAGGATGAGGGAGGTTACTCTGCCCCTGTACTCAACACTGGTCAGGCCACACCTTGAGTGCTGTGTCCAGTTCTGGGCTCCTCAATTCAAGAGAGATGTTGAGGTGCTGGAAGGTGTCCAGAGAAGGGCAACAAAGCTGGTGAAGGGCCTGGAACACAAACCCTATGAGGAGAGGCTGAGGGAGCTGGGGGTGTTTAGCCTGGAGAAGAGGAGGCTCAGGGGGACCTCATTGCTGTCTACAACTACCTGAAGTGAGGCTGTAGCTAGGTGGGGGCTGGTCTCTTCTCCCAGACAACCAGCAACAGAACAAGGGGACGCAGCCTCAAGCTGTGCTGGGGAAAGTCTAGGCTGGATGTTAGGAGGAAGCTGTTGTCAGAGAGAGTGATTGGCATTGGAATGGGCTGCCCAGGGAGGTGGTGGAGTCACTGTCCCTGGAGGTGTTGAAGCAAAGCCTGGATGAGGCACTTAGTGCCATGGTCTGGTTGACTGGATAGGGCTGGGTGCTAGGTTGGACTGGCTGAGCTTGGAGGTCTCTTCCACCCTGGCTGATTCTACGATTTCCAGCAGTTTGGTGCCTGGGCTCTGTTGTTCATGCAACTGGATAGGTATTTGACTCGCTGAGCGGCAAAGCTCTGGCTAACTGGAAGGCAGCTGCAGAGCAGCCACAAGTCCCTATCCTCTGGGAAATGAGGTGGCACATGAGAGTTTCTCCTTCCAAACCTTGGGTAGTTAAAGAATGTGTCTCCTGACAACACCACCAAGCTGTAAGCAGACGGAGAAGGCTGCTTAGAATCACAGAATTGTTTGGGTTGGAGAAGACCTTTAAGATAAGTGACTCCAACCATTCTCTACCTTTACCAAGGCTGCTGCTGAACCATGTCCTTCAGCGCCACATCTCTGCCTCTTTGAAACACCTCTAGAGTTAAGGACTCCACTGCTGCCTTGGGCAGCCTGGGCCAGGCCTTGACAAACCTTTTGGGGGCTGAAATTGTTCCCCATGTCCGAACTAGACCTCCCCTGGTGCAACTTGAAGCTTGTTCCTCTCACTTATTCCTTGGGAAAAGAGACCAATCCCCATCTGGATCCAACTTCCTTTCAGGCAGTTGTAGAGAGCACTGAGCTCTCCACTCAGCCTCCTTTTCTCCAGGCTGAACAACCCCAGGTTGTTTTCTCAACTGTTCTCTACCTGAAACAGGAGACAAAGAGTTGGACATGTTGAAATATTGGGCTAAATGATCTTTGGAGTCTCTTCCAACCTTGGATCCAACCTCTTCCCTAGGGATCTTGTTCCAGTCTTTGAGAAGCCTTCCAGACAAGAGGTTTCCTTAGCATCCAACCTAAGCAATTGTGTTGTCCCATCATTCCTATCCAAGGCTCCAGTCCTTTCTCTGCTGTTGGTGCCAAGACAGCAGACACCACAGCCATTTGTAAATTAATCACTTTTAATTGTTTTAATATTTCCTTTTCCTTTCTCTCTTTCTTTTTTTCTATCTGGGGCTAATTTGGCCCTGACCTCTCCATTTTCCATTTGTAGCTGATCTCTCAGCTCAGTGTTTGCACTGCAGGGGAGCCCTGGGGTGCCGTAGCCTAAGAGACAGATGTAGGTCCCTGTGCCATATCTGAAGGTAACCAATAGTCCTGGTTCCATCTCTGCTTGGATGGGACTCCTCTCCCAGTCTATTTAAGGGTCTCTTCCAATGCAAACTCTTGAGTGGTTCTATGAGGAGGAGGTGGCTCTATGACAGAATAGAATAAAATCAACCAGGTTGGAAGAGACCTCCAAGGTCATCCAGTCCAACCTAGCCCCCAGCCCTAGCCAGTCAACCAGACCATGGCACTAAGTGCCTCAGCCAGGCTTTTCTTGAACACCCCCAGGGACGGTGACTCCACCACCTCCCTGGGCAGCCCATTCCAATGCCAATCACTCTCTCTGCCAACAACTTCCTCCTAACATCCAGCCTAGACCTCCCCTGGCACCACTTGAGGCTGTGTCCCCTGTTCTGTTGCTGGTTGCCTGGGAGAAGAGACCAACCCCCACCTGGCTACAGCCTCCCTTCAGGTAGTTGTAGACAGCAATGAGGTCCCCCCTGAGCCTCCTCTTCTCCAGGCTAAACACCCCCAGCTCCCTCAGCCTCTCCTCATAGGTTTTGTGTTCCAGGCCCTTCACCATCTTGATGCTGCTTTGTATCACAGCACATTTTGGGTGGGAAGGGAACTTCAAAGGTCACCCAGTCCAGCCTCCCTGCAGTCAGTAACTCAAGCAGATTGCTCAGAGCCCCCAAAAAACCTGATCTGCAGTGGTTCCAGGAAATGGCATCTCCTCCTCCTCTGGGCAAGTTCTCAGTATCAAATATTTCTCTGTTCTCTCCACACTGAATCACCCTCTTTCATTTCAAACCATCACTTCTTGTTCTATCACAACAGGCCCTGCTCAAAAGTCTGTCCCCATCTGTCTGATCATTCCCTTTAAGCACTGCAAGGCCACCAGTAGTTCTCCCTGGAGCCTTCTACAACTTCAGCTCTCTCAGCCTGGCCTTACAGCAGAGGACTTCCAGCCCTCCCAGCATTGCTGTGGCCTCCTGGCCCTATTTCAACAGGTCCTGACTTGTAGTGGTCTTTCACCTTGGGAGGTGATGGTGCTGAGGACGGAGCTGTCTGGCCACATGGTGAGTGATGTGCAGGATGGCTCCTGTCTGTGTGCCCAGTTGGGGTGAATTTGGGTAGTTGCAGACTGAAGATGCTGCCATCTCCATTTTCCATCTGATGATTCATAGTTCTGGTCTCTGCAGCTTATTTCCTTCATGCTGCACATCTAGCTTCAGGTGCTCATTTGAATTGTGTGAGGACCTAGCAGAAGGTGTCTCTGCCCCTTGGCAGGGGGATTGGAACTAGATGATCTTTAAGGTTCCTTCCAGCTGAACCTATTATTTGTAGGAAGAGCCACACCAGTCTGTACTTGAGGGTAAACTGGTCACATCTTATTGAAGGAATCCAGTACTTGGGAGAGTGGTCAGGAATAGATTGCCCAGAGAGGAGGTGGAACTACCATCCCTTGAGTTGTTCAAGATGTTCAAGCCAAGGGAAAGCAGGAAGATGTTTTTTTCAAGATGGGAACAAATGAAAGGACATTTTAATAGAGGAAAAAAAAATATTGGCAATACTAAAGGCCCTCTGAACCCCCTCTGGGGGAGCCAGATTTGATAAGGGAGCAAAATTGGAAACCAAATGTACACATCCCAACTGCTGTTGGGATGTTGATTCAAAGCCATGGAATTTTTCATTCCAATTTAATTCCTCCCAGAGATGGTTTGAAACAGGTTTGCCTCCAGGCACCTTGCTGGAAATCCATCCCCTAGCCTCCATCCAGTGAGAATTAATATTTTCCTCTGAAGGCATCTATCTCCACATGGCTTTGCTACGCTCATGCCTTGTAATTAATAGCTTCAGAGAAACCTTCAGGACTCCACCCACACACAGCAGAAGCACATGGCAACCTGCTGCTGCTCAGCCCCTGATGTTCTCCTCATTAATTCTCTACACAAGAACAAAGTTGAATAATCACCTCAACAAAGCAGCTCTGCTTTTAGAGTTGGAGCATTGTTTAAGGTAGAAAAAGGCCTCTAAGATCATCGAGTCCAACCATCAACCTAACACCCCCATGGGCATCAAACCATGTTCCCAAGTGTCGTGTCCACAGGTTTCTTGAATGCCTTCGGGGGTGATGACTCCACCACCTCCCTAGGCAGCCTGTTCCAATGCCTGACCACTCTTGCAGTAAAGAAATTTAGAATGTGTTTAGAATCAACCAGGTTGGAAGAGACCTCCAAGATCATCCAGTCCAACCTAGCACCCAGCCCTATCCAGTCAACTAGACCATGGCACTAAGTGCCTCATCCAGGCTTTTCCTGAACACCTCCAGGGACGGTGACTCCACCACCTCCCTGGGCAGCCCATTCCAATGCCAATCACTCTCTCTGCCAACAACTTCCTCCTAACATCCAGCCTAGACCTCCCCCAGCACAACTTGAGACTGTGTCCCCTTGTTCTGTTGCTGGTTGCAACAAGAAGAGACCAACCCCCACCTGGCTACAGCCTCCCTTCAGGTAGTTGTAGACAGCAATGAGGTCTGCCCTGAGCCTCCTCTTCTGCAGGCTGCACACCCCCAGCTCCCTCAGCCTCTCCTCATAGGGTTTGTGTTCCAGGTCCTTCACCAGCCTTGTTGCCCTTCTCTGGACATAAATTGTTCCTAAACCACCTCCAGCACAATTCCAGGCCATTTCCTCTTGTTCTACCACCTAATCCTAGGGAGAAGAGACCAACCCCCACCTCACTCCAGCCTCCTTTTAGGGCATTGTAGAGACCAATGAGGTGGTCTCCTCTCCTCCAGAGCTGATCAGCTCCATAGGCATGTTCCCAACACTAACAGATTTAATTTATCATCGTATTTCTGAGCAAGCAGTCAGACATTAACCTAATGCAAGGGAGCAGTGGAAGGATTTGTCTTCATCAACAGAATAAAATAAGCAGGTTTCTGATGCTCTCTTGGAAGGAAACATTTCTGCAAGCTCAGTGCCAATCTCAGTGCCACAGGAAGACTGTTTAGGAGTTGACATGATGAGTTATTACAGGCTATTAGATATTTTTCTCTTTCTTTTGTTAACTGAAGCCTGTGCTCAGAAGAAAAACTGTGTGCAGAAACTTCCATCTGCACCTACACTAGCCAAAGATGGTCACGAGAGAAAAAAAGTTGCTACTTTTTATTGGGTTTGGAAGAGGGAGGGGGGGTGAGGAGCAGTAAATGCTGCTCAGAATCTCAATTTTTAAGCATCTCTGTGACATTTGAAGTTTGACACAGACTACACAACATGAGAGATAATAAAACCTCTTCTACTCAGCAATATGCTGGAGATTATAGGGCAGGACTGTTCTGGTTTGTGCTGCTTTCAGAGTGTTTGCTCACAGCAACAGAAAAACTGCTCATCATGTTTTGAATATTTCTCCACCTCAAGGTAGAATCGCAGAATCCCAGCATGATGGGGGTTCAAAGGGACCTTTAGAGTCTCTCTTGAACTGGGGAGCCCGGAGCTGGATAGATATGGCCTCACCAGGACAGCAGAAAATGGGGGAGGACAGCCTCCCACAGTCTGCTGGCCGCAGTTTTCATGCACCCTAGGGGAGACCATTTGCCTTCTTCTCTGGGACTGCACACTGCTGGCTTATGGTGGTCTTGTCCACCAGCACTCCCAGGTCTTACTCTCTGGAGCTGCTTTCTTTGTATTGCCATTTACCAGTATGCCCTTAGCATTACTTTCTGGGTAGACAGTTGGAACAAGCCTGACATGGAGTGGTGCTGAGGTGGAGGGAGGTAGCAGGTGTAAAGTCCCATCCGCTTCCTGCCGCCCGCCTGACTTCCAGCAGGTGTAAGGTCCCATCCGCTTCCTGCTGCCCGCCTGACTTCCAGTGGGTGTAAGGTCCCATCCGCTTCCTGCCGCCTGCCTGACTTCTATCTGGTGTAAGGTCCCATCTGCTTCCTGCCGCCTGCCTGACTTCTATCTGGTGCAACGTCCCATCTGCTTCCTGCTGCCTGCCTGACTTCCAGTGGGTGTAGGGTCCCATCCGCTTCCTGCCGCCCGCCTGACTTCCAGTGGGTGTAAGGTCCCATCCACTTCCTGCTGCCTGCCTGACTTCTGTCTGGTGTAAGGTCCCATCCGCTTCCTGCCGCCCGCCTGACTTCTACCTGGTGCAACGTCCCATCTGCTTCCTCCTCCCCCCCCGACTTCCAGCCGGTGTAAGGTCCCATCCCCTTCCTGCTGCCTGCCTGACTTCTGTCTGGTGTAAGGTCCCATCCGCTTCCTGCTGCCCGCCTGACTTCTAGCGGATGTAAGGTTCCATCCACTTCCTGCCGCCTGCCTGACTTTTGTTGCCAGCATTGAATGCCTTCCAGACCAGTGCAGTCAAACCCAGCCTGTGGCCCTGCATGAGGAACACAGCAAAATTCCAATCACCTTGCTGGAGTTGTGGTGACCTTTCAGTCAGTTCAGAGTCTAGTAGGATTGGTTGCAAAAGGGAATGGTGAACCCGGTGATGCTCATCTCCACTAGTTAAGAGCTGGCTGGATGTTGATGAGAAGTTTTGTGATCATTTTATCCCTACTATCAAAAGAACAGAGAAAATAGAGTGGTTCAGCATGTGTTTGACTCAAGATAATGTCTATCCTGCCTGCAAGTGCAACTTGACCATCTATGGAAGAAATATCATCTATTTCGCTTCGTATTTCAGACTTCTTCAGTTGCACTCAGTACAGCAGGAATGAATCACTGACCCCAGAAAAATATCACTGATTTGATTAATTAGCAGTTAAAAAAAAAAAAACCCACCAAAACTCCTCAGCAAGGAAACTTTCAAAGGTTGGCAGTGCTGCTGGTATTTTATTTGTCCTTTCGTCAACTGCAACACTGAGAAAATATCTGACATGGCTTTTATGGGAATTACTTTCCAGCTGGTGCAGAGAAATCTCCAGTTAGGCCACCTTCAGAAGTGTTACTGCTCATAGATCAGAAGGGAAGCAGATTCCATTTGCCTGAGTTGGAATTTCTCTTGAAAATTAACTTTTTTTTTAACTTAGAAAGCACGGGATCTGTTCAGGGCAGATAATGTCCACTTGCCTGTTACTTGGAGACAGCTCTAAATCATCTTTCTCCATGTGCAATGAGATAAATCACACTGACAGTTGTGCTGGTTTCATCCTTCAGCACCACACCTGCATGACAATGAAGAAAAGGAAAGCTCTTAAGTTTTCTGTAGGAGCTGTTCATATGGAGTATGTAGCATCAGGGCTGGGCTGGCCACCAGAGGACATGAGCCAAAGGCTCTCCATGAAGTCTTCTGCTTTCCCGAAGGGAAGCAAGGGGAGACACTGATGGGGTGGGAAAGAGGCTCAACCAGTTGGGGTGGAAAGAGCAATCCCATGGAATAAAGACACAGTGACACAAAGCAACGTGGAACCTAAGCTCTGATGGCGTTGGCACCACTGATGCTGGGGCAGGCACTGGGCAAGTCTCAGACTGGACTCAGCAGCAGAAGGGAACCGAATTCAAGAGCAGAATTTAGAACTGGACTCAGAAACACTGGGTTGGGAATGGAAGGCAAAAGGGACAGAGTCCTTCTGGGACACGGACTAGTGGAGAGAGGTTTGGTCTTGGTGACCCCTCAGCTTTCTCCCACCGGTGCAATCCCTTATCAGGCAGTTGAGGGTCCCCAGGCACACCTCCCTTCAGCTGCAGCCCAAGGTGAGGCACAAGCTGTGGCAATGGGAAGTCCCTCAGTCTGGTCTGCCTTGCTGCTGGAGGTATTGTGCTAGGAAGTTTTTCCCAGTTTCCCTTGAAAACAAAGGGACTGAGTCTTGGGTGATGAGCTCCAGGTCAACTCTTTGGGTCTGAACAAGAGCTGAAACACCAGGAGTAGCGTCAGAAGTTTCAGCCAGATCCTGACTTGGTATGAGTTAGGGAGGAATGAGCTGACCAGAACCATAACTGAATGTGAGGAGTGTTCTTGTGTAAAATTCTGAATGCAGGCATGTGTGTTTTAAGGTTTGAAAGGCACATATCTATTCTTGGATGAGGTGACACCTATGGACTTCACCTATGGGTTTCTGTATTCACTTGAACTTGGTTTTCTAGACCTCATTTCTCTGCTTGTAGTTAAAAGGTGTAAAAGAGAAGAGGAGCTTTTATGTTTCTTTTCAGTCACAGAAAAAAAGTATTCACAGTGAAGGTGGTGAGATGCTGGAACAAGTTGCTCAGGGAGGTTGTGGATTCCTACTCTTCAGAGGTGTTCAAGGCCAGGCTGGATAAGGTCTTGAGCAACCTGCTTTAGCAGAAGGTGTCCCTGCCCATGGCAGGGGAGGTGGAACATAGTATCACAGTATTACCAAGGTTGGAAGAGACCTCATAGATCATCAAGTCCAAGCCGTTACCACAGAGCTCAAGGCTAGACCATGACACCAAGTGCCACGTCCAATCCTGCCTTGAACAGCTCCAGGGACGGCGACTCCACCACCTCCCTGGGCAGCCCATTCCAGTAGCCAATGACTCTCTCAGGGAAGAACTTTCTCCTCACCTCAAGCCTAAATTTAAAACGTTTAAACATGATGATCTTCAAGGAGCCTTCCAACTCAAACTAGTCTGTGGACTGTTGAGGTTGGAAGAGATCTTTAAGATAGAGTCCAACCACTCACCCAGAGCTCACCATCCCACCACTACTGCTAAGCCACTGCTGCTAAACCACATCTCTTAGCATCACATCCACAAGTCTTTAAACACATCCAGGAGCTGGTGACTCCACTTCCCGGGGTAGCCTGCTCCAGTGCTGAGAACCCGCTCTTCTTCGTGTCCAACCTAAACCTCCCTTGGCACAACTTGAAGGTCTCTTTATGGTCATATTCTACAGTCACTCAGAATTTAATCTCAGCACAAATTCCATCATGCAAAGACAAATCCGTGGTGTTATTACACCTCAATTAAATTATTTGCAATATGCTAAGTGGTGATTAGCTAAGCTCAGTTTAATTGGCTTGATGGTGTTGTGGCACAGGGAACAGTTCCTACCGCTGGGTCTTCTACATGCGCAGCAAATCAGCTTTGGGTTTTCTGTGGGTGAACTTTCTGTGAGCGTGTGGTGCCTCCAGGATGTTCTTTGATCCGTGCTGTTCGTGTTTGATTGGATTAAAGCTGCTTTAATAGCTGCAGAAAGATCTGCTTGGGTGAAGGAGGAGAATTAAGGCTATGAGGAAGGAAATAATGAACCTGATCCGGCAGCTTGCTCTTCTGACTTCAGAGCCATCACAAAAGCTGCTGTCTGTGTGGGACTGGATTAACTGGGCAGTGCTGGTTACTTGACTGGATAAACTGGGCACTGCTGGTTACTTTTGGACATCATGTAAGGAAAGGAAAGGTTTGCTAAACTACCCAGCTTATGCAGCAGATGGTCATTTGTAGATGCAGCACAGGTCAGGAAACAATTTGGTGTCTCTACTGCCTGTGTGGGCTGCAGTTCTCACCCCATGATGCCACTCTTTAGTTCTGTGAGCACAGGCCTGAAGTGGAAGGATCAGGACAGGGATTGCTTCTACTTCAAGACCTCACTTCAAAAGTTATCCAATGCAAACAATGGTTTTGTGTTCTGCCATTAGTGGTGCATTTCTGGCTTGGATCAGCAGTAGCGTGGCCAACAAGCATGGGGCAGGAATTGTCCCTGAGGACAGGGCACTGCTGAGGTTGCACCTTGAATCCTGGGTTTAGTTTTGGGCCACTCACCCCAAGAGAGACACTGAAGGGCTAAATCAGGTCCAGAGAAGGGCAAGAAAGCTGTTGAAGGGGCTGGAGAACAGGAGCAGCTGAGGGACCCAAGGTTGTTTAGCCTGGAGAAGAGGAGGCTGAGAGGAGACTTTCTGGCTCTGTATAACTCCCCCAAGCGATGTTTGAGCTACGTGGGGGTTGGTCGTTTCTCCCAACAAACAAGTGAATGATAGGAGGAGAGAAAAGAGCCTCAAATTCCACTAGGGGAGGTTTAGATTGGATATGAGGACAAATTTCTTTCCCAAAAGGGTTGTCAAGGCCTGTCCCAGGCTGCCCAGGGACAGAAGGAGTTCAAAGCTGTGGAGATATGGTGCTGAGGGACATGGTTTAGTGGTGCCCTGGTAGTGCTGATTGGATTTGATGATCTTAAAGGTCTCTAAATGGTTCTGTGATTAAAATGCCCTGTTAATTTACAACCACTCCCCATGGCTCTCACTTATGTGCACCCTGCATAAGCATGCATCTGAAGGACCAACCTGTGGTCATGGTGTCACTACATGGGGCAGAGCTGGTCTCTCACTGGAGGCTTGTGCTGCTTCCCTGGGCTGCAGAGCCAGCTCCAACCCAAACCTGGCAGCAGCTCCCAGCACAGGCTTGTTGTCATCTGTTATGACTAGCAGCTTGATGGGATCTGATGATTTGGCAAATCTTCCTGGGAAGATCCCAACAGAAGTCTAAGCTGTTTAGGGTGGAAATGAGAGCAACATTTGGGTTTGGTTGTCATCATTCTGGTTCAGTGGAACAGTTTTCCTGCTCTCAGCAATGAGACAGGCTCCAAGAGAAACCACTTGTAGGAACCTCTTATTAATAACTTCGCCGTTTCTGAACTCAACTTGCCAGCCTGAGAAGATGTGTTGCAGACTTGGGCAAGGGCAGTGATCCATCTTCACAAGCTGTCTTCTGGAGCAGAGCGGTCTCTGAAGGCAGGGTTTTGTTTGCTAGAGTTGGACTGGATGATCTCCAGAGGTTCTTTCCAACTCCACCACGCTGAGATTTGCTGTAGAAAGTAGGACATTTCTAGGAAAACAAAGATTCCCTCGGGGGATGGTTGTCTCCAGGAGCTGCTGAGGGAAGAATCGGTGCTAGGAGATCTGTCACACCGGGCACATGTGGGCGATGTGTTTGGTGCCCTCAGGGAGCTGTGGGTTGTCTCGTTGTGCATCCCTGGCTGGAGGGACACGTGTCTTGTCTCAGTGAATCACCCCTCAGTGCTTGCAGAGAAGCTTCAAAGGGGACTTAGGCATGCTGGCTCGGTTTGTAGGGCTGCAGCATCTGCAAGCTGGATCTCAGACTGCATCCGCTCCGCTTGATTTGGGGTTTCATCTGTGATTGGAAAGCTGAGGTCCTCACCCCTAGCTGAAGGGCAGCACAGATGTTACCACTAATAAAGTGACAACACAGATAATGGGTAGAGAGCCTGGGAAGAGGGGGAGGACCTGTACTTCTTCAAAGGCAGTATCTGACTTGCAATTAGGAAGAACACTGAGCTCCTGGAGAAATTTTGGATGCTCTCACAGAAGAAGCAGACATGCTCTCACTTCTTCCCTTGCTGTCATCCTACATCAAGTCTCAGACTCCTACCCTTTGAAGTCTCTGTAATATCTCTGAGGTCTGGGCTTGGTAGCAGCCTGGTTTGTTGTTTGAGGTTCTTAGATAAAAGTCTCATAATTAGAAAGAGAGAAGGCCAAGATGCCTTCCCAGATTCACAGAATCCATTGAATTGAAAGGGACTCTCAAAGGCCATCTCGTCCAACCCCTCTGCAGTTAGCAGAGACATCTCCAACCAGATCAGGCTGCTGAGGGCTACATAAAGTGTGATCTTCAAAGTCTCCAGAGGTGGGGCTTCAACCAGCTCTCTGGGCAACCTGTTCCAGTGTCTTACCACTCCCAAGGTGAAGAACTTGATATCCAATCTAAATCTCACCTGCTCCAGTGCAAGCTATTGTCCCTTGTCCTGTGACCACCGTCCCTCCTCAGTCTTCTTGTAGTTCCCCTTTGGATATTGGAATTCTGTTGTAAGGTCTCTCTGGAGCCTTCTGAAGAGCTCCATTTCTCTCAGCCTGTCCCCACAGGAGAGGTGTTCCAAACCTTGGATCCTCTTTGTGGCCCTTTCACAACCATCCTTCAGCACACGGAGCCCTCAGAAGCAGCAGCATAATCAAGAAGCTACATAACTGCTGCTAATGCTCCAAGCACCATTAGACCCATCAGCACCCTTCATTTGGATGGCAGCTCTGCAATTGGAGCAGAGCACTCAGCACCACGGCTGAGCAATTTGCTGTGATTGCTGGAGGAAGTGGTGCATGGGAAAGAAAGCTGCCTAATAACAATGGTGTGGGAGATCTGGAGATTAATCAGGCAGATCTCTGTGTTCTGCAGGAAAAGAGAGATTTCTTGAAAATTAACAGCTTGGAAGACTTCCTAGGAGATAAAATAGCCCAGCTACAAAGCTTGGCAGATTGGTTTGGCATGTGAAGTGCATAGAGGCAAATTTGGAGAAGTGGAGTCCACTCAGTGACCTTAGAGGCCTTTTCCAACCAAAACAATGCTATGATTTAATGGAGGACATCAGCCCTTGTCCCATGGGTGGATGCTGGCTCCATGCTGCTGTTATCTATGGGCAGAGGTAAACTGGTTGCTCAAGGAAGTATGGATCTGTTGGAGCAGGACTGGAGGAGGCTACAGCAATGCTGTTAGGTGTGGGAATGCAAAGTGAAGAAGGATAATAACAGGTGGATGCTGACCTTGGTTCCTACCAGCTGCTGGCTGACTTATCTCAGAAGGGATAGCTAACAGACACCTCGTTAATGAGGGAAGCAAGGAGTGGTTTATGCTGATGGAGTGGGTTGTCCTTGACCAATTATGCTAATGTGTAGGCCTGTGCTTTGTGCCCTGAGGGTATATATTGAGAGCCAAAATGATCAGTAGAGGTCTCTGGCATAATTCACATTGAATTGTCTGGAGTCCATGTGGCATCCCCTCGATCGCATTGATCTGTGGGGCCTTGACCGTGTTTCTCGTGGCAAGCTAAACAGATTTCTGCGACAGGCTGAGAGAGTTGGGGTTGTCCAGAATGGAGAAGAGAAGGCTCCAGGGAGACTTTCTGGTGGCCTTTAAAGGGGCTGATCAGAAAGCTGGGGAGAGGTTTTTGAGCAGAGCCTGTTATGACAGGACAAGGGGTGATGGTTTGAACTCAAAGAGGGAGATTCAGGCTGGAGAGAAGGAAGAAATGTTTGATACTGAGGGTAGTGAGCGCCTGTCCCAGGTTAACCAGAGAGGTGGGAGATGCCCCATCCCTGTTAATATTGCAGGTCAGGTAGTTTGGGGCTGTGATCAACCTGTTCTAGTTGCAGATGTCCCTGGACACCACAGTGGAAGCAGACTAGATGACCTTGACTGGTTCCATCCTACCAAAACCAGTCTGTGGTGCTATGTTCTTCCCCGTGGTGGCCCATCAGAGCAAGTCTTGCTGCTACAAAGCCATCAGTGAAGAGAGAGGAGAGAGAGAGATTTATTTTTTTTTAAGCCTGCTTTTATGGGTGTTCAACAAACAATAATCAGAGCAATCAGAGCTTCAAGTGCTGTCAAATTATTTCTGGAAGATGAAAGCATGAAATGTTCTCTGCTTCTGGCAGATTTCCTACAGAAATGGAACAAACTGGTGAGTTTGATAACACATTAACGTTACTGGTTTGAAGCAGAGCAGTGTGGAATGCTACGCTCCCTGCCGCTCGATGAATGGGATTCCTTTTTCCTCTTGTTTGACATGTTGAGGGTTTTCTGTCCCATTTTTCCATGATCAGGCTCAACTTTTACATAATGGAACTCTTGAATGCTACCAGCAGCACAGCATTGCCAGATGAACACAGAAAATATTTGTGTCTGGGCTTTCTTTCAGGGAATCATAGAATTGTTTTGGTTGGAAAATACCCCTAAGATCATTGAGTTCAACCACTGACTAAAGACCACCATGGCCTTTAAACCACATCCCCAGGTGCCATGTCCACATACTTTCCCCTCCGGGGATGTTGATGTTGCTACCTCCCTGGGCAGCCTGTTCCAATCCCTGATCATTCGATTCCAACCTCACTGCCATGGGCAGAGACACCTTCCACCAGCCCAGGTTGCTCAAGACCCCGTCCAACTTGTTCACCATCTTTGTTGATGATCTGGACGAGGGGATTGAGTCCAGCCATCAGTACGTTTGCAGATGACACCAAGCTAGGAGCAGGTGTTGATCTGTTGGAAGGTAGAAGAGCCCTGCAGAGAGACCTAGACAGGCTGGATGGGTGGGCAGAGGCCAGTGGGATGAGATTGAATAAGGCCAAGTGCAGGGTTCTACACTTTGTCCACAACAACCCCAAGCAGCACTACAGGCTGGGGACAGAGTAGCTGGAGAGCAGCCAGGAGGAAAGGGACCTGGGGATCCTGGTGGATAATAGGTTGAAGATGAGCCAACAGTGTGCCCAGGTGGCCAAGAGAGCCAATGGCATCCTGACCTGGATCAGGAACNGGTCTAGGCTGGATGTTAGGAGGAAGTTGTTGTCAGAGAGAGTGATTGGCATTGGAATGGGCTGCCCAGGGAAGTGGTGGAGTCACCGTCCCTGGGGGTGTTCAAACAAAGCCTGGATGAGGCACTTAATGCCATGGTCTGGCTGACTGGCTAGGGCTGGGTGCTAGGTTGGACTGGATGAGCTCAGAGGTCTCTTCCAACCTGGTTGATTCTATTCTATTCAAAACCTGGCCTTGGACATGTCAAGGGAGGGGGCATCCACAGCTTCCCTGGACAACCTCTTCTGGTGTCTCACCACCCTCACTCTGAAGAATTTCTTCCTAATCTCCAGGCTGAACTTCCCCTTTTTCCACCTCAGTTATTGCCTGTTATCCTATCCTGATTTTAGAGGTCTCTTCCAANACCTCAGTTATTGCCTGTTATCCTATCCTGATTTTAGAGGTCTCTTCCCCTGCCCCTAAACTTCTTCCTAATGTCCAGTCTAAATCTCCTCTCTTCCAGCTCAAAGCCATTCCCCCTCATCCCATCACCACTAGTATATTGGTTTCCCCTTAAAGACCCCATGAAGAACTTGGGAATGACTTAAAAAAGCACCAGAACTCCCCCCCCCAAATGAATCCAAAAAGCCTGTGATGAGCTCAGGGAGCTTCCCCTCTCAACTTTTAGGACGAGTCACGACAAGAGACACGCAGAACTCAATTACCAAGAAGCAATGCCATGGAAGATGTAATTGCCATCTACCAGCAGGACCCTCTTGAATTGATTACTTTTTCCCTTTAGGAGCTTGCTTGGCAGTGGAGCTTTGCTTTCATTAATGTGCTTCTTTTTCTTTCCTTTTTCATCTGCTCCAAAATATCCTAAAAAGAAACTTAGAGTTGGGTTTTTTTTTTTTTGTGTGGTGGGTTGGGTTTTTTTTTCTTTCCATCTCTAGCAGAACAACCAGCAGTTGCTTAGGCTATTTTTAAATTAAACAGAGCAGAGCAATTCTCTAATAAAAAGAGAGGAATTCAGTCATTATTAGGCTCCTCTAAAGCCCAAGCCTGAAGCAGAGAGTTCTCCCCACCTCCAGCTGCCCTTTTGCAGAGGAATTATAGAATGACAGCATTCCAGCATGGTGGGGGTTGAAGTAACCTCTGGAGATTATCCAGTCCAAAGCTTCTGATAAAGCAGAGGCACCCACAGCAGGCTGCCCAGCATCACGACAGGCAGATGGGGTTGCACTCTCCCTAGAGGAGATACCACGACTTCTCTGGGCAGCCTGCTCCAGGCCTTCAGCACCCTCACACCAAACAAGTTTTTCCTCCTCTTCAGATGGAACCTCTTGTATTCCAGTTTGTGCCTGTTGCCTTTTGTCCTGTCACTGGGCACCACTGACAAGAGTCTGGCCCCCTCCTCTGCCCCCTACTTCAGATCTTTTAGCTCCTGCTGAGCATTGGTCAGACCCCCTCTCAGGTTGCTCTTCTCCAGGCTCAACAGCCCCAGGTCTCTCAGCCTTTCCTCCTCACAGAGATGCTCCAGGCCTCTCAGCACCTTCAGAGCCTCCACTGGACTCTCTCCAGTAGTATCCTGTCTCCCTTGAGCTGTGGAGACCAGAATCGTAGACTCCAGATGTGGCCTCATCAGGGCAGAGTAGAGGGAAAGGAGAACCTCTTCTTCCTGCCCCTATAAGAAGACAGGAAAGTTAAAATGAACAGAGAGCAGAAGAAATCAAGCAGGCAGCTACTGCTGTGCACCAGTCTGCCCAGAGAGGTTGTTGAGCCTCATTCTCTGGAGGAATTCCAAATGCATCTGGACGTTGTGATCCTGGGAAAGCTGCTTGTGAGTGACCCTGCTTTAGTAGGAGAGCTGGACTGGATGATTCCCAGCGGTCCTTTCCACCCCGAGCATGGGCTCAGATCCTGTGCATTTTGTTTGCTCTGAGCTCACTGAAGAATCTGCAGAAGCTGTGTTAAAATGTCACATTGTGAGACCTCAAAAACCAGGAGCTGATCTCATTAGGAAGGTGCCTCTGTGGTGATCTCAAACACCCTTGTGTTTGGTTCATCTTGCATCGCTCCATCTCTGGAGCAGCTTTGCTGCCTTTTGCACCTGACAGCTGTCTTTGCCAGCTGCAGTGAACCCATCTTTAGAGGAAGCCAAGGGAAGAAGGTTCTCAGTGTCAGCTCATAGCCCCTAGAAAAACTCATTAAGAGATGAGCCGCTCCATGGGCCGCTTTGAAAACAGAAGTTCTCGCCTAAGTAAGGTTGTTACTCAACAAAATGATCTCCTCAAGCGGCAAACAAAAGATGAGTCAGGCTTGTGACATGAACGACACCTTGTGAAGATGCACCAGTTGGGAACACAGCCTCAAAGCAGCAAATTTATCCATCCCTGGCCATAGCAGGGTAGCCCTTTGTGGAGCTCTCCTTCCTTGCAGCATGGCATAGAGAGGAGAAAGCAGAGGGGAATCTCCAGCTGTAACGATGGGAAGAAAGAAAGAGAGAAAATAATGCTTGCCTTTGTCCTCTGCTGTTTCCTTTTAACACCAAAGGTGTTGTGCTCTTCATCTGAGGAGAACATAAATAAGTCATGATGCTGCTAATGCTCAACCTACAGACAGAACTTCACAGCTTAAAGAGGTCTCCAGAGAGACCAGAGCATGGATTTACCTACTGCAGACAGTGGTGAAATATCAGCCCTTGTGGAGGAGTTTTTTTGGTGGTGTTTGGTGGTTTTTTTTCCCTTCCTTTCTTTCCTTTTCTTTGTGTGTTATTTTATCGACCACATTGTCAGGGCAATAAAGAGGGAGGATGAACTCCAAAGGCTGGCTGAGAAACAGCAACAAAAAAACAACCCACAAATGTCTTTGGAGGTTTTGAAATAAGTGGAATTGGCTGAACCACCTTAGAGGAGGGAAAACAGACTTGAAACCCAAAGCTCAAACCCAGCCTGACAAAACCACTGAGGCTAGGGAAGAAAGGAGCAGCGCCCAGAGAAATGCATCAGCTCTGGGGTTTGGAACAGTCTCTACAGGCTGATCTGGAGTGGTCACCTGTGGTTCCCAGGGCTCGCTGCTGGGGCTGGTTCTCTTTACCACCGGTGATCTGGACTGAGGGAATTGAGGGCATCTGCAGAGAGTTTGCAGATGACACCAAATTGGGTGGCGGCACCGATGTGCTGGAGGGTGGGATGGCTCTGCAGAGGGATCTGGCCAGGCTGGATCAATGGGCCAGAGTCAATCAGATGAGGTTCAACAAAGCCAGGTGCTGGGTACTGCACTTGTGTCACAACGACTCCATGAAGGCTCCAAGCTTGGGGCCTGTGCAGTATAAAAGGACCTGGATGAGTTCCTGTGTGATCTGGTATAGGTGGTCCTGCTCTGGCAGGGAGGTCAGACTAGATGATCTTCTGAGTTCCCTTCCAGCCCCTAACATTCTGTGACCTGTGGTGCTGGCTGAAGAGGAGCCAGCATGTGTCCAGGGGGCCAAGTGTGCTGCCCTAGACCAGGGATAGTGTAGCCAGCAAGAGCAGGGCAAGGATTGTTCTCCTCTACACAGCACTGGTGAGGCAGATCCTTGAGTCCTGTGTTCAGTTTCAGGTCCCTCACCATGAGAGGAGGTCCAGAGAAGGGCAGTGAAGCTGGTGAAGGGTCTGGAGAAGAGGTGTGTTGAAGTGAGGCTGAGGGACCTGGGGTTGTTCAGCCTGGAAAAAAGGAGGCTGAGAAGAGGCCTTTGGACTCTGCCACTCCCTGAAAAGAGGTTGGAGCCAGGTGGGGNTGATAGGAGAGGAGGAGATGGCCTGCAATCAGGCCAGGAGAGCTTTAGGCTGGACTTCAGGAAAAAAAAAATCTTCCCTGGAGGAGTGGTCAGGCATTGGAACAGGTTGCTCAGGGAGGTGATGGAGTCCCTGTCCCTGGAAGTGTTCAGAAAACACAGAAATGGTACTGTGGTACATGGCTTAATGGTCATGGTGGTGTTAGGTTGATTGTTGGATTTAATGATCTTAAAGGGAAGTGTTCAGAAAACACAGAGATGGTACTGTGAGACATGGCTTAATGGTCATGGTGGTGTTAAGTTGATTGTTGGATTTAATGATCTTAGAGGTCTTTTCCAACTGAAGCAATTCCATGACTTTCTGATTTCCACATTTGATTCCTGACATGGTATGTGATTTTTGTATGCTTGTCCCCATTGCTCAATCATGAATATCAGTGATGTTACTGAAGAGCAATCATCCAGAAAGAGAAATAATTAGGTACCAAAAGTGTCTTGAAGTTACTACAAAGAGGATGGACCTCATAAAAATGTAATTGCTGGTCTGATAAAGAGATCTTTTACACTTGCAACAAGCTTTGACACCAGGGTAAGGTAAAACACCTCATTAAGATGATATTTCAAAGCAGGTTTGATGAGGCCTTGAGCAACCTGGTCTAGTAGAAGGTGTCCCTGCACGTGGCAGGGGGTAAGAACTAGATGATCTTTAAGTTTCCTTCCAACCCAAACCATTCTATGAGTCCATTCTACAAGAAGCCAAACCCATGTGTTGTACCTCAGGATGATGTGTAAGAGTAAAGGTAGTCACGAGGAGACCAAAGCACCTCCAGCTCGCCCTCCCTCCACTCATGCATTTGAAAGAACTCAAGTTCAGCTCAACCAACTGTCTCAGAAGCTGCCTTTGCAACCAGGCCTCCCAAGCAACTGGTGAAGATAATGTGTGGGCTGATGATAATTAGGTGTCTCAGGAAACGTCTGTCCTTGGCATGAAACATTGCCTCCTCTCCACCAACGGATGTGGTGCGTGTTGTGTACAACAGTAGTGTGGTGGGTGGGTGCAGCACCTCTCAAATGCACCCACTCAGCACCCAGAACGTTGCTGTGGGCCCATCACGTCTGCAAACAGAAGCCTTCTCCTTGTCTGGTGGGCTCTCATCAGACCCCACCTGGAGGACTGTGTGCAGTTCTGGAGCCCCCAACACAAGAAGGATATGGAACTGCTGGAGCCAGTCCAGAGGAGAGCCACGAAGATGATCAGAGGGCTGCAGCAGCTCTGCTATGAGGACAGGCTGAGAGAGTTGGGGCTCTTCAGCCTGGAGAAGAGAAGGCTTCAAGGAGACCTTAGAGTGGCTTTGCAGTATCTGAAGGGAGCCTACAGGAAGGCTGGGGAGGGACTATTGACAAGGGCTGGTAATGTCAGGACGAGGGGGAATGGGTTTAAGCTGGCAGAGGGGAGATTTAGACTGGATGTTAGGAGGAAGTTCTTTACAGTGAGAGTGGTAAGACACTGGCACAGGTTGCCCAGGGAGGTTGTGGATGCTTCCTCCCTGGAGGTGTTTAAAGCCAGGCTGGATGAGGCCTTGAGCAGCCTGCTCTAGTGGGAGGTGTCCCTGCCTATGGCAGGGGGTTGGAGCTGGATGATCCTTGAGGTCCCTTCCAACCTAAACCATTCTATGATTCTCCTTGTCTGGTGGGTGATAGGGTCACCCTCTGAGGACCAGAGGTCACTCTGCATGCTGGAAACAGCAGCTCTGAGGCAAAAAAAAAACCCAGTGTCCTGATGGCAGTTTGGAAGGTGTTCCACAAGAGTGAGTGTTTACAGCCCATTTGAGGTCTTTCAACTAGACGTGATGAATGCTTTCAGCCCATTGCCAAGCTGACCACACTTGGCCTTCAGTGTTATCTGCACTACACAGTCCTCTAGAGAAGAACTTGTATGTTGTGGTGGCTGGAAAGCTGGATGGCAACATGGCATCCCAGGCCAGAACTAACCATATCTGAGGCTGATCCCCAGCAGTGTGGACAGCAGGTGGAGGGTGGGGATTCTGCCCCTCTGCTCTGCTGAGACCCCACCTGCAGTGCTGGGGCCAGCTCTGGAGTCCTCAGCAGAGGACAGACCTCTCATCAGAGTCTGTCAGTAATGCTTACCAGGAGTATCTCCTATGGAAAGCCTTTAGGTTCCTTCTGGAGTGTGTGAGCTGGCACTAGGTCAACATATATGCATCAGCAATGCATGTGCTTAAAAGGGGACAACCATATGTGGCTGGGAGGAGGCATCCTCCTTGGATCTGCTCCATGACACTAGGGAGAACCTCCCTTCTCTTCATAAAGGACTTTCCCAAAAGCAGCTACTGCACTTCCAAATATGATGGGCACATGGTGTGTGAGGGCAGCACCTCTGCCCCAACCCTAGACCAGAAACTAAATTAGATGATGGAGGCTTCATCTCTTGTAGCTTTTGACCATCCTCACCCTTTGTCTGGGTGTAGAGGGGAGATGGGCTGATGCATGTCATCACTTCCATAAAGGAAGATTTGTCAAAGCTTCAGATGAGCTGCACAGGAGAGTCAAAATAGCACATGAGATTCTGCTGGCTTGAATGAAAGAAGTGAGGACTACCAATTCCCATGTCAAAGGCTGTGAGCTGGCTGGACTCAGAAGCTCCATAGATGGTGGTGCACAATGAGGTGCAGAGTGAGTCTGTTTGATATGTTCTGAGATATCTGTTGTTGATTGCTGATGAAAAGCAGTGACTAACGCAGCAGACAAGGAGTGACCCAAGAGACAGACTATTAGTCAGTATTGGTATGAGAAAACATGCTGAGCTCCAAAGAGTGATGGAAACTCACAAGCAGATGTTCTCCTCCCCTCTATTCTGCTGTGGTGAGACCACATCTGGACTACTGGGCCTAATTCTGGGCTCCCCTATTCAAGACAAACAAGAAACTACTGGAGAGAGTCTGGAGAAGGCTAAAAAAATGCTGAGGGGACTGGAGCATGTCTGTGAGGAGGAAAGGCTGAGAGAGCTGGGGCTGTTTAGCTTGAGTTGGAAGGGACCTTCAAGATCATCCAGTTCCAACTCCTCTTCCATGGGCAGGCACACCCTCCACTAGACAAGATTGCTCAAAGCATAATCCAGCCTGGTCTTAAACATTTCCAGGAATAAGGCATCCACAACCTCCCTGAGCAACCTGCTTTAGTGTTCTACCACCCTCATAATAAAGAACTTCTTAATGTTCAATCTAAGTCTACCCTGCTCTGGTTTCAAACCGTCGCCCCTCATCACCACAAGCCCTCATAAAAAGTCCCTCTCCAGCTCTTCTGTGGCCCCCTTCAGGTACTGGGAAGCCTTTTCTTCTCCAGGCTGAACAGCCCCATCTCCTTCAGCTTGCTCCTGTAGGAGAAGCATGCCAGCCCTCTGATCACTTTTGTGGCCTCCTCTGGGAGATTTGTGATTTACAGTGCTCTGACACTCTGGGAGAGGATGATTTACAAACTCAGCAGGATATTTGCCTTTTCTCACCATGCAGTGTTTGCCAGGCTCTGATGGAGAGATGGAGCTGGTGGGTTGGCAGGGAAACACAAGCAGTGATTTGAAGCCACCAGGCTGAAGCATCCGCGTGTTCTCTGAACTCAGCTCGGCCCTTTTTGCTATTATTCATGGCTTTAATTTTTTTTGCTGGGGAAGCTGTGATGCTGTCAGCAGCTACAAGAAGCTTGCTCAGCTCCTGTCTTCTCTCAGCCATGGAGAACAGGGAGAAGGCAGGAGAAACAAACCCACAGGTAATATTCCTCACTGAAAGAGTGGTCAAGCATTGGAACAGGATGCCCAGGGAGGTAATGGAGTCACCGTCCCTGAAGGCATTCAAGAAAGGTGTGGTTATTGTACTCTGGGACATGGTTTAATGGCTGTGGTGGTCTTAGGCTGATGATTGGACTTGATGACCTTTTCCAACCAAAACAATTCTATGATTCTGTAAACTGCTTCCTTGTCAAGGTGCTTGAAACCAGGGCCACCTGAGCTGGGCTGGAGAATGGAGCTGCTCTTGAGCATCTGCAGAGGTATGATAGACGATGTCCCACTCCTAATTGCTAGAGCTTACCTGTAAACAGGAGTTTCCTCCCTTTCTACTCTGCCCTGGTGAGACCACACCTAGACAACTGTGTCTGGTTCTGGGCTCCCTAGTTCAACAGGGACAAGGAATTACTGAAGTGGATCCAGTGGATGCAATGAATGGAACATCTGATGAGGAAAGGCTGAGAGATCTGGGATGCTGAGCATGGAAAAGAGCAGCTTGAGAAGGGACATCATTAATGTCTGTAAGTATCTGAAAGGTGGAGGGCAAGAGGAAGAACCCAGGCTCTTTTCAGTTGTATCTTGTAATAGGCTAAGGGACTGGGGACACAAACTGGAACCGAGGAAATTTTGCCTTGTCGTGAGCAGAAAATTCTGTGCTATGAGGGTGCTGGATGCCTGGAGCCAGCTGCCCAGAGAGGTTGTGGTGTTTCCTTCTCTTGAGACGTTCAAGACCCCCTTGGATGTGTTGTTGTGTGACCTGCCCTATGTGATCCTGCTCTGGCAGGGGAGTTGGATTCTATGCTCTAGAGGCTCCTTCCAACCCCTACCCTTCTGTGATCCCATGATTCTATAATAGATTAAGTTTTAATGAGAAGCCACCACTGGCTTCTTCCATGGTCTGGCAGGAGCTGGGGTGTCCTGGGAATGAGATTCTTCTCATGTTCTCAGCAGCAGCACCCACAGAGGTCAGTGCTGCGCTGAAGACCTGCTTCCCAAACCGCATCTCTCCAAGCAGCGGCAACGGTCATGGACTTGTCTCCTTTGGTCTGTGAGCAGATTCTGGTTATGGAAAACAGGAGATTTTGATCTGAAGAGGTGGCCGTGGGATGTCTGAGCCTGCTGCGGTGGCCTCCGCTGGCCCTGCTCCAACAGGTCCATGCCTTTGCTGTGCTGAGGATTCCAGCGCTGGCCCCAGCGATGCAGGTGGGGTCTCAGCAGAACGGAGCAAAGGGGCAGAGCCACCTCCCTCCAGCTGCTGCCCACACTGCTGGGGATCAGACACTTGGTCACAGACAGTGGTTGCCCAGAGAGGCTGTGGGGTCTCCTGGGCAAGCTGCTGTGGTTGACGCCGCTTTAGGAGAGGGGTTGAACTGGATGATCTCCAGAAGTTCTCTCCAGTCCCCATGTCTAGGCTCATATGCACCCGAACGATGCCACCAGACGACCCCTTTCGCCTCCCACTCCCGGGGCTGTCTCTGCCCTCGGGGGTTCCCCGGCTCGTTTACCGGTTGCGCTCACCCGGGGGAGGGGGCGGCCCAAGCGCATCCCCCGCCCCTCATCTCCCCCCTCCCCGCAGCGGGCGGAGCTTTACCGGCGGGGAACCAAGAGTTTCACTCGGTGGCGGCGGCCGTGGCGGAGCCGGTAGGGAGCCACCGGGCCCCGCCGGGCCACCCTCTTGCCATGTAGGATGCTGCCGGCTCCCCCAGCCCAGCGCCCGCATCCCCTTCTCTGGACACCCCCCGCCGCCGAGCCCCCGCCGCCGCCTCCACCTTGGGCCTGGGTGCTGCCGGCAGCCGCGGGGCTGCTTAGGGTCGGCGGCACCACCGGGGCTCCCCCCCCACCGCCTCCTCCGCCGCCGTTGCTGCTCCCGCCGCCGCCCGCGCCCCCCCCGCCCGCCGCCGCCCTGCTGCGGGCAGCCCCGGGCTGGCGCGTCCCTTGTGAGCCGCCGCTGCTGCCGCTACTCGCAGCCGCCGAACAGCACCCGGCAGCCCTCCTGCAAGGGCAGGTAACGGCGGCTTCCACCCTACTAGCGGGGTCGGTGGAATTCGGTATTTGTTGGGTTGGTTTTAATTCTTTTTCGGGTGTGTGTGGGAGAAGTTTCCTGTTGCTGTTGTCCGGAGATCATCGCTAGCCTCGGGGACGAAGCATCCCACCGAGTACGGTGGGAGTGACGGTGGGGAAACGGCAGAAGGGTTCCCCATGGTCGGTCACCGCGGAGCTTTGCCCGGTGTGAGGCAAGGTAGGCGTCGGTGTGGGGTTTGGTGAGTGCCGGTGTGCATCCCCGCTCCCCCCCGCTGTACGGTACGAAGTGGGGACGCCGGCTGGAGGGGTCCCCGAGGAGGGTATCGGAGAGGTCAGCCCCTTTGGGAGCATTGTGGGGGCTCTTCTTGCAG
This sequence comes from Tricholaema leucomelas, assembly GCA_013400475.1. NCBI lineage: Eukaryota > Metazoa > Chordata > Aves > Piciformes > Lybiidae > Tricholaema lacrymosa > Tricholaema leucomelas. The sequence continues at coordinate 366,921 of WAAF01003018.1, forward strand.
ATCCGGTGCGGAGGGTGGCGGACGCAGCCCCGCTCCTTGCTGCCGTACGGTACGAGGTGGGAGGCAGCGGCTGGATAGGTACCTGTGGAGAATGCTAGAGGGGTTCAGCTCCTTGAAGGGGGCATCGTAGGGGCTTAGCTCCGTGAGGTAGCGCACCGGGCTTTCAGCCCCGTTGGGAGCTACTGAAGGGCTCTTTCGGCCGACCCGATGCGGAGTGTGGTGGGTGCAGCCCCGGTCCTTGTTACTGTACGGTACGAGGCGGGAGGCAGCGGCTGTATGGGTGCCTGTGAGGCGGGGGCGGTATCGGAGGGGTTCAGCCCCATGCGAGGGGGAGAGAACCGGAGAGGGTCAGCTCCGTGAGGTAGGGTACCGGGGGACTCAGCCCCGTTGGGAGCCACCGGGAGGTTCCAACCGCCGGCCCGGAGCGGAGTGTGGTGGATGAAGCTCCGCTCCCCGCTGCTGTACGTTACGAGGTGGAGGGCAGGGGTTGGATGGGTCCCTGAGGCGAAGGGTGCCGCAGGGATTCAGCCCCGTTGGGAGTTACCGGGCGATTCCACCCGCCGGCCCTGCGCGAAGCGCGGTGGACGCAGCCCCGTTCCCTGCTGCAGTTGGGTACAACGGGCCCTGGAGCTTCCACCCGTTTTAGCCCGGTAAAGAGGCTGTGATTTTCTTTCCCGGGAGAAGAAAGGCTGGGAGAGGGTCTGTCGGGCTCCACCACCTCGTAAGCATCAGTCGCAGGGCGTATTTGCTGCAGAAGGGTCCAGAAAAGGAGAACTGTTCTAGCAGTGCTCCAGCCCTGTGTAGCAGCCAGGCGTTGGGCTGAATTTTCATCCAGACTAAAGTTTAGAGTCGTGTCAACGGAATCAGGCTGGCTTCCCCTGACGACCCTGTCCATTATCCACGGCTGCAGGATGCGGCAGGGTTTGATGGTGTTTGTCCTGCTAGAGGGGGACTATTGGGAGCTGTGCTCCCTAGTTTTGATCTTGTCTTTGTGTTTTCTCTTCGTTCTTGTGAGTACTGTAGCAGCTACTGGGCTTTATGTGAGGGTTTTCAGTCTTTTCCAGCGTGAGCATCTCTGGTGGCTTGGGAACAGCGTGGGGGAGAGAAAATAGGTAGCTCCGAGTCTAACGAAACACTGCTATCAATTATCCCCCGATGTCAGACCGGTTAACTGAGCTGCAGAACTGGTTTTCCTGTGGGAGCCCAGCTGCTGAGTGATTTCAGCCAAGAGAAAATCCCCTTCCCGCATATGCTTTGGTTCTTGTTTTCCTTGAGTGCTTTGAACGCCAGGTTCCAGTCATGTTTGTGTTTTGTGTGTGAGATTCTGAGTAAGCATTAAAAAACAACCCAACACCTTCCCTGGCCGCTAGTAGCCATCAGCCGAGTGCTGATTTTTGCAGCTTAGCCTTTGATTTGTGGCTTTCTGAAGCAGTTTGTCACATCCCTCTACTCTGCTCTGATGAGACCCCACTCGGAGCACTGTGTCCAGTTCTGGTGCCCACAGCCTGAGAAGGATATGGAACTGCTGGAGCAGGTCCAGATGAGGCCACGGAGATGATTAGAGGGCTGGAGCACTTCTCCTATGTAGATGGGCTGAGAGAGTTGGGGCTGTTCAGCCTGGAGAAGAGAAGGCTCCAGGGAGACCTTAGAGCAGTCTTCCAGTAACTGAAGGGGGCTACAGGACAGCTGGGGAGAGATGTTTAACAATTAACAAAGGCTTGAAGCGGTAGGAGGAGGGGCAATGGCTTTTTGCTGGAAGAAGGAAGAAATTCTTTACGGTGAGGGTGGTGAGACACTGCAACAGGTTGCCCAGGGAGTCTGTGGATGCCCCTTCCCTGGAGGTGTTCAAGGCCAGGCTGGATAAGGCTTTGAGCAGCCTTGTCTAGTGGAAGGTGACCCTGTCTATGGCATGGGGTTTGGAACTTTAAGGTCTCTTCCAGACCAAATCGTTCTATGATTTTATGTCAGACCTGTTACTCACTGTGTGATTGTTGAAGGAGGACTACATTGTTGTTGGGGTGAGATGTGCATGAAATTGCCCTTACTCATCTTTCATGTAATTAGGAACTGATGAAATGTATCATTTTACTGAGGCTAAAACACTGTTTTCCTTTCTACCAGTGGATATTCGGGGCTCACTCTCCAGTCATTGGATTTTCACCCTCCTCAAACGTGGACTTTGTTCCTATCTTTCCACCTGTGTACACCTCCACAGTTCCACCCCACGTGGGGAAAAACTGGATTGATAAGAGGCTGCCGAGCTGCAAAGTGAGTCTGGGCTTGGTGTGATGGGGCGTTTTTAAGGCTGCAGTGTGTAAATACCCTGGTCTTGGAGTTGTGGAGGGGTTTGTCAGGCAGAACCTTGTAGGGATGGGGTGTTTAAAGAGATAGTTAAAGGAGAAGTCTTCTTCAAAGCATAGGCATCTTCACTTCTCTGAAGTTTAAAAGTGTCTTTAATATTAATTTTTGTTACCTTGTATTGAAAGCTTTAATTTTGCTGTAGGATGTGATTATGAGTTTCCATTTTCTCTTTGGCTTTGATTCTCCCACCATTTTTCCCTCGGAAGCAGTGTAGTGGTGGCATCAAGGGCACTGCCACCTCTCCAGTTCAGGGTGTTCCCTTATCGTCCTGCATTGTTGTCCTGCCCACAATGGCCTCTATTTAAGTCGCTGAGTAATTAAACTACAGCTTTGTAACTTTACCTCTTCCCCCCTCCCTGCTCTTCCCCATCTCTCCAATCCCAAAGATCTGAAGGACAGCTGGGCTTGCTCCGGAGTCACTGTGTCTGGGATATAGTTGCCTTCAGCTATTCTTCTCGTTTTGTGCTGCTGCATCAGCTGATTAGTTGTGTTAAAAGCCAATTAATTTTTAAATAGCCAGCTAGACTCAGCCCTACAGCACTGATGGAGCAGAGATCAATTTAACGTTGCAGATTTATCCTCAGATTGAGACCTGTACCTGTATTGCTCAATTCAGAGGCGCCTAATTCTCCCTTTAATTCCTGAGTTTTGTATCTCCACCCTTGACCCTCTTTTCTTTCTTGCTGTTGGACAGATATACTTGAATAATGCCTTTGCTCTGGACTCGGTGTGGATACATCCCGAGGAATCGAGGCTCTTCCAGGGCAACGAGAAGCCTCTCTTAATGACAAACCACGTAGCCATGGCTATAGCCAGGCCAGCTGCAGCCTCCAGGCCTCTTCCCACCGTGGTGTTGGCACCTCAGCTGATACCAGGTCAGTAGAACGTGAATAATTAAGTACTGGGTTTCTTTAAGTCCATCTCCTAGAGGCATCTAAGCTGTTCTTTGAAATAGGGAGTTTGTTCCCTTCAGTTGGAAGTAATCTTAGTTGATCTGAACCTTGATGGCAGAGCACATTTCATCCTCACAACCACACAGCTTGGTGCTGGGGGCAGTTCCCTCTAATATCTTTATCATTGATCTGGATGAGGGCAATGAGGGCAACCTCAGTCCATTTGCAGATGACACTAAATTGGGTGGGGGTGTTGGTCTGATGGAGGGTAGCCAGGAGGGGGTTGGTCTCTTCTCCCAGGCAACCAGCAACAGAACAAGGGGACACAGTCTCAAGTTGTGCTGGGGGAAGTCTAGGCTGGATGTTAGGAGGAAGTTGTTGCCAGAGGGAATGATTGGCATTGGAATGGGCTGCCCAGGGAGGTGGTGGAGTCACCGTCCCTGGGGGTGTTCAAGCAAAGCCTGGATGAGGCACTTAGTGCCATGGTCTAGTTGACTGGCTAGGGCTGGGTGCTAGGTTGGACTGGATGATCTTGGAGGTCTCTTCCAACCTGGTCGATTCTATGGGGATGTTATCAATTCCTGGTCTCCCTTAACAGGGGCTTGTGCAGGAACTCCACTGGGAATGCTTGGATCATGCCCAGGAAGAACCACCCCTGTAATGCTTGTCTCCATGTCTGATGAAGTCAGAGCCTCACTAAGGAGTTAAGAAGGAAAAGATCTTTTCATGTGTTTTTTCTTGAACATCTCATTTGAAATGCTGATCCAGCCAGGGTCTGACCTCTGAGTTATGTGAGTACAAATTTACTTCCTTGACTTCAATCCAGTCCCTTCAGTCTTCCACTATTTATCAGACTCAATAAGAGTCTTTAACTCAGCAGAGTCACTCAAGATGAATGAAAACTCTTCAAAGGGCTGAGGCCAATTATCATTCCTTCCTCACTGCAATTATCATGTTTAGGTGGGTTCAGGTCTTACATCCTTCTCTGCAGGCACAGCTCTTGCAGAGATGATGATCTGCTGTTCTTCCAACACTGTCAACTGATTAAACAGGACAGCTGCATCCCAATGATAGGAGAGTGAGATGAGACAGAGAAATTCATGCTGGCTTACGACAGAAAAGGTTTTGTGTTCCTTGATGTTCCAGTGAAAGCTTGGCCATTCCCTCAAGAGTCTCTGGAGGTACAGTTGCTCCACCTGCAGCACTGTGGTGTTGAGGCAGAGCATGGTCTCTCCTGCACCATCTGGATGCTGAAGCAGAACATGGCCCCTCCTGCAGCAACCAGCTGCTGAGGGAGAACTTGGGTCCTCTTGCAGCATCTCAGCACCCAGGCAGAGCATGGACTCTCCTGCTCTTCACGGGGACATCTGAGCTGAGACAGATCATAGAATCATAGAGTCAACCAGGTT
>WAAF01003019.1:0-16128 GCA_013400475.1 Tricholaema leucomelas
TTTTTTTTTTTTTTTTTACTGTGGAAAATGACTGAAGTACTTAATCTATATTTGTATATTTAATATAGACAACAGCCTCAGGAAATTTACATGTCTGCACCTGAGAGTGCCTTGTGCCTTTGCAATGCAGGTCAGAGAACAGAGCTTGGAAATTCCATCTGAATTATTACAAAACAGCACAAAAGGCAGTATCAAGAATGAAGTGAGCCACCTGAAATCTTGGCATTCAAGTCTGAATTGATCATTTGTCTGATCCCAGAAATGTCTGTCCATGAAAAGATTTTCAGTGCACACAGATGTTCAAGTAGGACTGGACTGGGTCATTGTCCTAACTGCTCAGATGGAAATTTAAAGGCTCTTCATAGTGTTCACTGATTTGCACCTGGGGTACAAAGCAGATCCTCCTTATTTCCCACTCTTCTTTAATACTGCCTGCCATTACCTGGACAGAGAGGTTGGACTAGCTTGGTTTTAATTTCCTTCTTGCAAGTGGTTGCAAGTAGGGAAAAGAAAGCATCTTCTGGAAGGCAGTTCTAGCTGACCTTGCTAGCTGTGGGTAGAGCAAAGAAGGCATTTGAGAATAGGCTGAAGAATACTAGGATCCTCTAAAGAATCCTGCTTATAACTTCCCCCTCCACCCATGTCAGATAAAGTTTGCAAGCATGCTTTTAAGCAGCTTAACTCTCCTCCTAATCTTATAAAAGAAATGGAACTATTTGCTGTGGCTTGTATCTACAGTGGTTTCTGTCTCTTCTGTCTGTCATGTGACCCAGATCCTAAACCTCTTTGTAAACCTCAATTAAATGTTTAGCCACAGACTGGGGGACATGCTTCATCCAAGGTCTGGTTGGTGTACTAGCATGTTTTGAAGGACAGTAATTTGAGATGATAAAGACACTAGATAATTTTTTTTTTTTTTTGGTCCCACTTGCACCTGACAAGTTCCTGGTTTTGCAGAGCAATTGGATTTTTGAGTGCTAATGATTGTACATCCAAAACTGAGGACACAAATTGAAGTCTTCTTTTTGTTAATGTGAGCCTTGTACTTGTTAGTCTTCAATCAGAATGGATTAAGAAGTGGGGAAAGAGGATGAGACTCATAATTGAGCTCAATAGCAACAAAGAGATTAGTAACTACAGTTTAGGGTTTTTGTTTTGATTTTTTAATTATTTTTTTTTCCTGCAAGGGTGAGAGACAAGACAAAAGGTTTTTGTTCTTCCTAGGGAAGGTCTGTTTGGGCTGGGGTTTTTTGCTTGGTTTTTGGTTTTCCCAATCTGTTAGTTACATTTGGGCTGGGGTATCATTACTCTGGGACTTGCTGTCCTGCCTGACATTTGTTCTACCTGTGTTTGAACTGTCAGATAACTGCTAGCTCTGCTTCAGCTTTTTCCCCTTGAAAAAGTTATTGCCCAAATCAGTGGTATTGATTCATACACAGCTGTGGACAGTAAAAGTTTCTCTTAACTGCATATCTTGACTGGGTCTTATTATTTCAAAATTCTTACAATTGTGTATGACTGGATTTGGCAGTGTTGTGAGCAGGAGATCTGTTCCTTTCTCTTGGCTATTGAACAAGCAATTTTGTACAAGTTGCTTTTTTTGTTCTTACTTTTACTTACTATTAATTATGAGAGCACTTATTAAACAAGAAGTGATAAAGAAATCTTCCTGTTCTGTTTCCAGAAAATTAGGATTAAATGTACAAGATGAAATCTATTGTAATACTGTAACATTTCACTATAATATAATTCAGATATAATGGGCCAATAGTGTGTTCTGTAATACACATTAGTCCTACAAAAATCTGAACAAGAATAATATAGAAAATCTATGTAATGAAAGTATCCATTACTGTCCTCTGAAAGAGAACACCAATATACAATTGATAGTTTTGCAAATTCATGTAATAGAAAACTATATATATATATATTTTTTAATAGAATTGCTCATGGGAGATGAATGCATCTCAATAAAAGCAAAAATTCCAAGATTGAATGTGGCTGTTCTAGGAATTGTCATTAGGACAGGAATTTAATTGCTATATTAGATTAATAAATGCAGTGAAAGACCAACCATGTGAGACAGACAACACAGCCTGTTTTCAAACTCAACTACTGCAGTTGCGCAAGATATCAAGCAAAATCTCATTCTGTTACCAACTGAACATACACTAAGCAGGTTGCTGTTGAAAACTATATGAAGCAAAGGCCAAGAAAGAGTTGAAAACATTGAAACATTCCAGATAGCATAGTGACAAGATCCAAAGCTTTATTTATTCTCAGCATAATGTCCTATTCCAGGAGGCAGTTTCTAATACATTTTAACTATATTATTGTTTTCATTTGCTGTATAATAGATAATACTAAAAGGCCCATCATGAGAATTGCATTTTTTTCCACCCACCTAATTCATAAGCTAATTGAAATTCAACATTCATTTTCCTTGATAACTGCACTACACTGATGGTATTTTGATGCTGTTCTGCAGGTGTTTTTTCATGCTGGTGACTCCTCTTAACTGGCTTTTTTTTTTTTTTTTCTCTCTAACTTAGCTCTGTATTACAGTAAGAGTTGGGATAGGGTTAAGATTGCTGACAATTTTTCACTACCCCTTGACCTAGAAGGCATATTAGCTTCAGGAGGAAATATCAGAGCTTTATGAAATCTAGTAAGAGAAAAATGAGAGAGAAGAAAAGTTTTTGATGTGTGTTTTTTCTTATGCTGCCTGGCTTGTGTCAGGTTTCAGGCCTTGAATGTTTAGGGGTTTTTTTTGGTTTGTTCATGTACTTTTTGTTTGTTAAACTTCACGTGCTTATCTAATTTCCTAATCTCCTGTGGGCATTTGATAACCTCGGTGTGTTTTTTCATGCTGCTTCTACTGCCTTTGCTATGACTAAAGGGATAGACCACTAAACTGGTCACCTCCAAAATTATGAAATGTGTTAATCTGATGGGCAGATGACCCCAGGAAGTGCAATGACCCTTAGGAGCAAAGGTGAGATTTAAACAATATGACAAATACAAGGATGTTGTCATTTCAGACTTACAAAAAAAAATGTAAATAGATAAAAGCTAAACTGCAGAGTGATGTAAATATTTCTAGTGGTTTTAATGTATACTGATTGACTTTTAAGTAGTATCTTCTGTGGCTTGCTATATGAAGTCAAATTTACAAGGGGAAGATGGTTGGTAAGGCACAAGATAAGAACACAAGATATGGTTTCAGTGTTTGGTGTAAAACAACCTCTTATTCCTGTGTCTTCATGTTTTTCTCTATAAATATTACAAGGTATGATCCCTGATAAAGCTATTTAAAAATCATGCAATCTTGGTACTATGGAAGGGCAATGTGGTGTGCTACAGTGCTGAGTAGCTGTTTCATATAGCTGGAAACATTACACCATATGGTGTAATTAATTTTAGTAGAAAATTTTATTTTTCTTTCTTAATTGTTAAAATAAAGTGATCTCTGTGGTGCTGTATTGTAGAGGGATAAAAAGGCTCAGTCTTCAGTGTGCTATAGCAGAGAAGAAAAAGGACTTAAAACAAATTTGTACTTCAATTGCAATGACTGACCAGAAACCGAAACAGACTCAGTCATAATTTAAGACAGCTCTGAATTACAGTGGCTGAATAAACTGGGAACCTGACAGAGAATTGTATTATTTTTCCTGAATATGGTGTGAGTTCTGCCCAGTATTTTCTAATTCACCATTTTACTAGATCTAGAAAATAATTAGCATAGAAATTAATTATGTTAGGGAGAATAACCTGTTGCCCTTCATGCTAGCTTTTTAGTCACAACTATGCAAAGCAGCTCAACATGAGAAAGGAGGCTGAGGTGTGTGTTCAGCCAGTGGACTATCAAGCAGAGACAGCTTTATTGTCTGTGGAGCTTCTCATCAGGATTTGTAGAGGACAGCACAGTCTACAGTACTTCATACATTTGTTTCTGTCATAGCTGCGACAGTCTGAGGATCACTAAGCCACAGTTTCATACCAGATTGTAGTATATTTTGTTAGCATCACCATATCTGCTTAGATTTATTCTCAATCTTCATATTCTTTCCAAGTTTGTTAATGTAGTTTCAAGCTGAAGACATAGTTGAAACCATCCCTGCTGACTTCTCCCCTCAGTTGTGTTTACTGGTGCAATTTTTTTTGTCTTCTTCTCCCTAGAAGCTTTGACCTGCCTTAGGAAATTCTGACATGCGTGCCCGGGTGTTCTGTAGGTTGTATTGACGTTAAAGGAGACAAAGCTTTGAGGAATAACTCATAAACCATCAATTTACCTTTATTACTTATATGGAGATCTAACTGGTTTGTGGCAGTGTGATAAAGAATGTAGCTCAGCATAGAAACTAAAAGGAGGCAGGCTGGATGGGCAACACTTATGATATTTTTAATTAGTATTCCTCACAATAGGGGGAAAAAAAGGAGAAAAAGAGCAACCTATTTGAGAAATGGTTCTTCAACATGTCTTCATAATATGTAATTAATAACTGAAATGAGTTCTATTGAACATGGTCAATTGAGGCTTCGGATGGTGTGAGGCTTTTCGTTCTGAGGGCATATGTTTATATTCTGTGTTCACTCGCACACAAAGCTAAGTAAATGTTTTTTATAACACTAATAAAAAAGAAAAGAAACCATTTTGCATGAAAACATGTTTTAACTGTATATGTAACACTCAGTAAATAAATTACAGGTTTTATATCATTCAGAGCTGCGAGTGATTTATTCAGTTATTAACTTCACACGCTTGGAAGAATGAATTAAATACCGGTCCTTGTTGAAGGCTTTTGGATTATTCTGCCAGAATATACCACTTGAAAGTTTCGGCAGCTCTGTGAGGGTTATGTGATGAGCAGGAAGATTTTGGCAAAAGCTAAAGCAGATGAGTCTGTATCCTGACAGTTTACAGCATCTTATAAATTCCATAAAATGAAAATTAATTATGTATTATTGGGTTTACATAAGGTCACCAGATGAACTCTGACCCTTCTCTTTTCTCATTTGGCTCAATTATTAGATGAAATGACAGATCTGATCTCTTTTCAAATTGTATTAGAAGGGGCCTCTTTATTTTGCCCTCTAGCAGCAATTCTCTGACAGAACTAGGCAAGTGCATTAATTATGATTGATTTAGTGGGTCTATAAGGTGATTATTTCTCAAATTCTACTTCTGTGTGAAAACCTTTTGACCTCTCTCAGGCCACACAGCAAATGAAATCCATAAGAAGATTTAAGAGGGGACTGACCAGCACTGCAGTTCTTCTGCTGTTTGAACTTAAAACACTTTGGAACACCCAAGCAAAGACAAAGGATTGAATTACTAGAGCATACTGTGGTTCAGAAGTGTAACAATTTGATACCTCTGTTGAAAGAAAATGGCACAAAATTGCTCACAAGAGGAAAGGAGTCCCAGTTTTTTGAGAAGAGGAGGTGGCAAAAAAATATTTTTTTACTTTGTAAATTAGACACAATAACAAGATGAAGATACTGCTTGTCAAGATAGCTGAGTGTGTAACACTGCAGTGAGAATAGAATTTCCATCATAATTTTTTGATAAAATGGCAAAATAACTTCAGAAAGCAGTTTGAGTCTACTTTTTCTTGGTGTGACTATAAATGTGCATACACGCATGTAATCCATAATACGTTTATACAGACATAAACATAAGCTTAGTAAAGAATATTGCTCGAAACCAAATCTGATCTCAAAAAGAGAAACTGTGCACTATACATTTATTTGTAAGTAACACTGATGCTTTCTTTGTAGGCTAATAGAAATGCAAAACCTCTTTCCAGATAAACCACTCTGATTTTGGCAAGCTTATTTTTCTGGGAGGCCTGCAGCAATATACTGTACAAGTGCAATAATTCTAGACATAAGTATTGTACAGTAATGCCTTTGACAACTCTCTTGTATTAACCAGTTAGAGGAGCAAACCTCACTGTCCCTCAACTACCAGCTAAGATCAGTGCCTATTCACTCTGATGTTCCCACTTTGCCTGATCTAAATTTTTGCAGAGTTGCTGCTTCTGATAACTAATCTCCAGAAGCAGAGGTAGGGCATGTAGAGATAAAGGAATAGAAATGGAGTTAAATATCTTTTTCCTTTCTAGCCCAGAGTTCTAGCTTTGTTATTGGAAAAGTCAGTGTCTTGGAAGTAAATACCTTTTTTTATTTTTTTTTTTTTAACACCAGATCTTTGTAAGATGGAAGTTGTGGATGGTAATTCGTTAATGCTCAGCAGTTGAATTAGATCTGTATATACTGAGCATATCTCTTTCAAGATATTCATTATGAGTACTGAGTGTTGGTTGGGAATTTTTTCATATACTTTATAGAGAGGTCTGTTATTATTCAAGTACAACTTCTGGGAACTCCTGAGCGAAAGTCTAAGAATTCAGCTAATCCTAATGAGGCTTTGAGAACTGATTTTTAACCTTCTAAATGTAAAATTAAACAAACAAATAAATTAGAAGAAAGTTTCAAATTTCAGTATCTCACAGGTAAGGAAGCTTTGGTTGCAGTATAAGACAGTACAATTAAAATAATGCAGAAAAGATTGTTGAATTCAAATTAACAATAGATTAGTTGCAATATTCTGTGTTTTTTCTGAAGGTGCACTTAAATTCAGCTTCAGGTTGCCTTTAAAAGGCCTTCTTTGCCTTTAAAAAAATGGGTTTGAATTGCAAATCTAAGTAACTGGACAGTGCATAGAGGATGGAGAATTAGAGAGACAAACTTCTGAAGGTTTATTTCATGCTCCTTTTAGAGTACTGTGATAGCAGTTCAACACCTCTTTGTCTCTAAATATAGTGGAAGACAACTTTGGGTTGAAAGACAGGATTACAGCTAGTGCAAACAGTTTTTCTAGAATTTCAAACTAGTAGAAGCATGCTATTCTACTGGAATACATAAGTTTCAGTGAAATATTCATGAAGAACAAAATGAACAGAGAAATTGTCTGAGGCTTTTAGTGTGGAATAATTTAAGAATTGCCCTAGGATGTAGATGGTGTGTTCATGTCTCTTCTGTTTGAGGTAGGGTGGTCCCAGATGAAAGTGTCTGCTTTGAATCAGGCAGAAAAAGAACATGACCTGACTCTTGCAGTCCAGGAAGCATCCCTGCTGTTCAGTACATGCATTGATGCACATACAATAAAAATGGGAACCATGAAGCAATTCTGTTTCTATGGAGCTGTGCAAAGCAGGATACTTTGACACTAGTCACAAACAGTGTTCATCGGTCATACTTTACACAGATCTGCTAGTGATGCCATTGCAGAGGAACAAAAATGTGGGCAGTTTTCCACTGTCCAGTCCCGTGTTAGACCAGAGTGGCTTTGCTGCTTTAGGTAGCTGATTTCCCATGCAACTGATGTTGCTGATCAGCACTTGAAAATAAGTCCCATTTTCACTATCAAATTGCATGTGGTACCTTGCCAAACATTTTGGATTTTTTTTATTTAACTAGTAGAAATGAAAACACTATCAACAATTTAATTTGCATCCTTTCCTGGGGGGAAAAAATATTTAAAGACTCAAGTGTGTGGTGAACAATTATGTGGGAGAAAAGTACCAGCTGAACATTTATTACTGAGCTTTCTGGGGGATTCCTTACTGTCTGAATTAATCTTTTCAGCCATGCAAATTCCTGTGCTGGAGCACGTGCAGAAGCAAGAAAAGCCCAGCAGTTGTCTTCGTGTTACATATCAGCTGTTGTCCCAGATCTCTGCAGGAGATCTTAACACCAATCCTGTCACATTGAATGCTTTGGCTAGTTTCTCACTATGCTTTGCCAGTAACCTTGATAAAGGCATAACACCTGCATTAGTCAATGCTTCTTCCTGTCTAGTGATACTACTTATATTGAACTTAATAACTTCACACCTGCTCTCAGAGGTTTGCTGGTATAGTCACTCGAGCTCTGACACAGTATTTCTGATGTTACAAAATTTTAGTCTTGTATTAAATTAGATAAAAGCCATAACATCCAATTTTTTATGCTAGGGAAGTCTAGCATGTCTAGTGAAAGGAAACTGAAAACTGAAGTTATGCTAGTGAAATAAAATACCATAACGTGGACTGATGTTCACAATATGTTGGCTTAGAGCTGCTTTGCACATCCTAGAATTGTGTGGGAAGCCATAGCAATGTCTTCACTGCGCAGCTTACTGATAGCTACTCTTCAGTTTGCTCAACCTCAATGAACTGAAATAGTGGGATGTAGCAGTGAGTTGGGCCGATCATGTGGCTTCATTTTGAGTTTGTTTATGTATTCTGATGCTTAGAGCAGAAGATACTTTAAAATGCATATTTCAAGTTATTCTCAACTGTTAGTGAATGTTGCTGCTATTCAGAAGAATAAAACTAGTAGGAGATATTTTCAAACTTTAGACAAGTTTGGGTGCTGATCCGGAAATTATTTTTGTGTTCCTTTTTTTATTATTTACTAAAATATTGGAAGATGTCAGTATTTTGAAAGCTGAACTACCTGGAAAATCTGACTCTGAGGTTCTTAAATTATTTTGGGAGGTAGCTTAACAACAAAAAAAAATTTTAAAAAATCTGGAGTGAGGTGTTATGAGGATTATAGTATAGAGTATGATAAAGGGGTTGTTCATTCTCAGAACTGATACTTCAGACATTCAGTACAACTGTCAGAATTTTTCAAATGACCCCCTCTTTCTTTTTACTGTAGTAGAATATGAATCAGCTTTGTTTTAAATTATACAAAATCAAACCCAGTGTGTTGTGTTGGTTTTTTTTTTTTCCTTGCTGTAGATAAAGCTGTAGTACTCAAATGGGTAAGCTTGCTTATTGATCTTTAAATAAATAACAGGTCTCAGCACTGAAGTTACCATTCTCACATATCTGGAAACAACACTAATGCTTTTCTTCTTGATTTTTTTACCTTGTTTTGCTGTTACATGACAAATGCTCACAAATAGGAGTTCAACAGAAAGATGATATCTAGTCAATTTTTTAGATGCTAGGAATTTCCCATAGGATATTTATGACTAGTGCCACCTTTGAGGCATAAAATAAAGGAGCTGGAAAAATTAGCAAGTCTACTCCCATATTGGAAGCAAAATACGTATAGCCATTGTGGAAATGAAGGATGTTTTCGGGCATATTGGTAGCTTCTGCAGAATTCTTTGAGACAATATATACTGGATTGACCACGTTTGCGACAGTAAACTTATTTTAGAAGTCTGAAAGTTTTTAAAAGTACGCAGACTTTATTAGTGATTTACACAAGGATGCAACAGAATTCTCATTCCAGATATGTTTATTCCCTTCCTGACATGTTTTTGCTGCTATAGTTGCTGTGCATTGTAGATATTATATTTAAAGCTGTTCTAAAAATACTTGCAATATTCCAAGGCTGTTTTAATATGTATCTCAGGAGACAAGAGGTAACTTCATATACCATGTCCTATTTGTACGCAACTATTCATGCGATGCTGATCTGTCTCAGAGTAACTTTTTGCAGGGGTGCTTAATTTTGAGCTATGCTGTGACCAGTTTTTTGCACTCACTTGGGAAAACTCTGCATGCTCCACCTAGTAACTAAAGTTACTCTTTCCCTGTAACTTTGTTTGTCATTCTTGGTATGTAACTAAATGCTAATGTTTGATGTATGGATCAGCGGTGCTAATGTGGGCTTTATATGCTATTAAGCTCTCCGGGTAGGTGGGATCAAGAATTTTTTTTATATGGATTCTACGTGGCCCAGCCTACATTTCATAAGTAGATGTTAACAACTCTAGTCTCTGGTTATCACAGTATCACCAAGGTTGGAAGAGACCTCACAGATCATCAAGTCCAACCCTTTACCACAGAGCTCAAGGCTAGACCATGGCATCAAGTGCCACGTCCAACCTTGCCTTGAACAGCTCCAGGGACGGTATATCAGACTAGGCCCCTAAAAGCCTTGCATTTACAGTTTATAACTCTCTTGCAAGCACTATCATTATTTATAACAAGTATTGTTTGTGTGTGAGCAACTTGATCCTGAATCTGAGCTGAGACCATTGTTTTCAATGCACCTAAGAGCTGGAGCAAACTGGAAATGATGTTCCAAGGTTACATTGTGATCTTTATGTTTCCTGCACCTTGTTTAGAGAGAACTTTTTGCTCAGAAGCTCTCTTCACTTGGCTTGAATCTGAGAATGTATTACATTTTAATACTGACACAAACAAATGAGTTGGTTTTAGTTTCTGTCATCCACAAACCACTATGTTTATAATACCACGAGTGTATTAATGGACAGATTTAATGATATCTATATTATTTCTTTCAGGATCCTCTAAATTACTTTTGCTACTACAAGGCACAAAATGATGATGTATTTTAGTGAACAAAGGAAGGCAGGTTACCCTTCTAGTGCCCATAAATTCTTTGTTTTAAAAACATCAAGATCTTTGATACAGTACAGTGATTTTCAAGAGATGTGCTAGTAAAAATTAACCAGTGGGGTGGAAGAAGGTTTCCTGATATGCCTACCTGTATCACATTTCCCCAGCCCATTTTCATTTCTTCCATTCTGAAGGTGGCATTGCCTGATCTCTGGCTTCATTATAGTTTCTCAGTTCTGGTGGATACCAGAACAGCTAATGCATCAGCACGAAAAACATGTGCAACTGTGGAATATCATTATGTTTTGGGGACAGAATCAACCTAAAATCCTGTAAAGCTTTTCCTGTCATGTTATTTTTTTTTTTTTTTTTGACTACTCAATTTTTTAAAATGCATATTATAGCACTTTGTGCTCTGCATGTTCGTTTATTCCCCTTTTTGCTTCTGCCATTAGCTACTGTCCTCCTGCTACTGTTTTAGCATTTGTTTATTTCCAGAAGAGGTTTGAGGAATGAGAGGTTGAGGGTAGAGGTAAGAAAGGGATGAAGTTTTGTATTTTTTTTGGCAGCTGCACAAGAGACTTTCGTGTTTCACCATTTGCATGCAGCTCTGTTGCCATCCAAAAGCTGGGAGCGTTGTTAGAGATTCAGGTTGTAAGTAAGAAGAGAAATATTTCCTCTGCTTTTAAGGGTTCTAACCTGAACACCTCTGTGAAAAATATGTATTGTTACCAAGTTTCCAGAGACTAGAAAGGAGCAGTTGCTCTTTACTATTCCACCCCCACTTAATTGCTTGGGAGAAAAATAGTATGTGCTCTTGAAACAGTAAATAAAGAGAGTCAACTTAAGGTTATAATGGCAGTTTGGTATTGCAGTACTACTTATGAAATCAAAATTAAGACCTGACATTTCAAAAATGTATTTTAGTGCTTCCTAATTGTATCTTGGAAATGTATCTACACACTCATTTCTTCCTCTGCCTTTGTCAAGAACAAAATTCAAATCTATTCTTCATAGCAAAGAGCTCTCTTTTGTGAATCAACAGGAAGTTGATGGAAATAGATGAAGGTAAAGCCAAAGATATCCTTTACGATAGTCGGTGCAATCAGTATGCAATCACAGGAGAATCCTGACCCTCTTTTCTCTAAAGTTACTGACAGAAATACATAGTGTAACTCTCTTCATTTTTTACTTACTGTGTGTTTACTTACATTGTGTTGTGTAACTCACCTGTGAAGGTTTAGTTTAGCTTTTTTGGTTGTAGGTCAGCATACAGATGTTCTGGTTTTAAGAATGAGATATATTTCTGTGATACTGTGCTGTATTTATGGCCAGTAATTCAGAAAGCTGATTTGGAAACAAAATGAGCCTTCATGAGCAAAATCTCAAGGGAATTCCACAGAATGTAGATGACCCACTCTTTTCATTTTTCTTTGTTTTAAAGTCAGTTTTCAGGCATCTTGTATACATGCTTTTGACATCTGAGATACACACAAAATCAAATTTCCAGCTTCTTGAAGGTGTCTTTATTTCAATTTTTCAACAAAGATTTGGGCTATTTGACCTTCTCAAAAGACCTTGATTTCTTTTCATTGACTTTGTTGTAAGTAAAAGAATTCTGAAAATAAAATGGTCTCTTGTGAATGCCTTACAAGTAGTTTCCTCTTTCTATTTTGATCTCTGTATCAAGTAGGGTAATCTTATATTCCAGTTTATTAGTACTTTTTAATCATTTTTACCAATATTTTCTAGTCTGACCTGAGAGTGTACTGGAGAAGGACATTGTGTTCTGTATGGTTTTGATTCTTATTTGGTTTTGATTGAACTTAAATGTTTGGTATACTTGTTTGTTTTTGATTGTGGTATGAGTAAGAATGTATTGGTTGTATTTTCAGCTTGATATGTTTTTAAATTATGACAAAGACAAGTAGAATTTAGCTTAGCCTTCTGATTGTGAGTGGTTCATCTGAGTAAATAAAATTCAAAATGGTAAATAACAGTTGCTTGAAGATACAGACTGTGTGCAAATGGAGTAAATTTGTCAAAGGATTTTAAAAATGTAAATAATCAATTTGTAAAAGCAACAAAAGAACTTTACATTGGTTGGAGGATGGGGGTGAGGTTTACACGTACCAAATTATTTTCTGCAAGCTGTTTGTTTATGTTTGTTGATGATATAATCTAATGTTTCAGCCCAGATGCCATTCTTCAGAAAATGGCTTAGATATGAGAAAGATTATTTGGATTTATGCTGTACAATAGGGTGGCAATTATAATTGACTAGATGATTTTTTAAAAATAGTCTTTGAATCTAAACAAACAAGGTAATGCAACTCTTTAACTGAAAGGGTGTTGAACTGTTCTCTCAGTGTTGACTGACTCTACAGAATAATTTGCCTCACAGGTTCAGTAACTTCTCATTGATCTTCTTTATTCTGTACTGCAAAATCTTCCTTTTTGGGAGTGTGGCCATCTTAATAAAAGATTAGAAACAGCACAGTAATATAAGGCAAAGGGGGGATTGGGGAAAGAATCTGGGCAGTTTTATATTCAGTAAAGAAATATAAATCCAATGCAAGATTCTGAGAAATGAGGAGGGAGTAGGAAAAGGAAAAGGGGAAAAAAAAAATCTATCCCACACCACAGATGCTCAAGTGTTCATTACCCAAACCTTTGCAGGAAGCAATTGAATAGAATTACCTACAAAGAGAATGTGGCATTTTAACATTATACAATCATGTTCCTCGTGGCAGGTGACATCTATCTCCTTGACGGAGACTGTATCTCAAAAATACATTCACTGAGCTGTCTATAAATTCAAATAAACCCTGCAATTTAATTTTCAACATATACATATGTTTGAGAATCAAGCTTTCAGCAGCTGAGTACAGTTTGTGTTGATACTACTGTACCAAATGAATAAAGAGGAAACAATGCAGTGGCACTGCAGCTAAAGCCAGGTTTGGCAGGGGGTTGCAGGAGAGAAAGGATTTGTCTCAGTGTTCTGGGTCTAATTCAAGATCCAGTGAATAGAATTTCCCAGAAGTTCATCCTTTCTTGTCTGGTCAAATGCAACCTTTTCATGGTTTAGAGAAACTATGTCATTACTTAGTTAGAAACACAAAGAACCAAATATATCATTGTGTACCATGGAAATGCAGCCAAAAATCTTTTAAGATAAAATAAAACCTTTAATTCTTTAAGAAAGATAATACAGTAGAATGTGTATTCATTTAACTTCTTAAGTATATATTTTCAGAATATCTGATCAGTTATATTATGTGCAAGAGAGAGAACACCTGAGACAGCTGCTCTAACAAAAGGGGAAAAGCAGTAGCTTTTTTTTGTTGTTGTTTTCAAAAAAGCATTTCCAGAAAAAAGTCTTATGCCTTTGTGCATGTCTGATTGTGTCTTTGCTAATGAAAAAAGTTATTTTGTTATAAGCTGCATGAGGACTGAAGGAAGAGTTTGAAATAATGAACGAACAAACAAACAAGCAAGGATTTTAACTGAGGATTCATATGCTCTTTTGGAATGTGACAAATAATGTACATTGAGAAAGGTAGTCTTACGAATTATTGGGCTACTCACAGTAGGAGCCATGAGAGTGTTGAGACTAGCCGTAGAATTCCTAATAGCATTCCTTAAAGCATTCAGAAAAGCTTCTGATCATAATTATCATCAGAGGTACAAAATATTGATTCTGTATTGTGTGATTGGTGGTTTCATAGCAAGTTTTTGATGCAACTTGTGACTCTGTGATGGTAATGTGAAACTTTGAGTTGAAGCATTCCAAAACAAAAACTGTTGACTTGATTATCTATTAAGCCTAGATTTGGGCTGTCACTACAAAGCTGAAAGGCAAAGACCAAACTCATACAGCATGTCTTCCTCTACCAAAATTTTAGTACTAGGAGTTCATATCAGTTCACCCCCTTGCGTGCTCCCCAAGACAGATAATCATGTGCGCGGTTTTGACTACATTCTGTGACTAAAAGCATAGAACATCCTCCATGGACTGGCCTCTCAAGACCTCAAACTTTACCCAGATAGTCTGGAAATGTCATATTCTGTTAACTCATCAGTCAGTAACCTAACCTGTGACATGCAGTTGCAAGAGTGGTTTTGGTGCCGAAGTCTTGTGTCATATTTTTGTCATTAGTATTTAAGGCTTCTATCTTCACCTCATGCTTCAACCTTTTAAAAGCCAAAGCCGGGATTGTCCGACTTCTAGAATAATGAACATTTGTACAACACAGAGTAAGTCTGTGTATTCAAATAAGTAAAAGTCTAGTACTCACACTCTACAGGGTGAGCTCCTTTCATCGGGGAGAACATGATGTCATACAGGCCATTGCTGTCTTGTTATGTGCATAACTAAGGAGATACTAATTTTTAATATCTTGAATCATATTGTACTGTTTCTAATCTGCAGTAATAACCTTTCTGAGCTGATCAGAACTGCCGAAGTGTTGTTACTGATAACTGATGATGCTTTAATGATTGGTATGTTCAATATTTTTTTTCTTTTCTGTTGTATATTTAATCACCTTTTTAACAGAAGTGCTGGCTATTTTGATACATTAAGAAGTTAGACACCTTTATTTAGCTGATCAATTACGAAAATATGTACTTAGATGGTCTGCTATTAAGTACATGTTTCTGTGTCATCTTTGTAGTTTCATTGTGAGGACTTCAGATTTGAACCCTGGCCACTGATGGTTTTTGAGTTAGTATAACTATGTTGGCCTATCTGGCCAGGCCTTTGGTCCTATTTGCGGAAGTTTCTGTGTAATGTTTCGAAATTCTCACTGAAGTTAGTTAGAATGATGTTTGTTGTGGAACTACAAAAGATACTTGATCTATTCACATTCAACAGATAGCATTAGGGTGAGGTTTTTTAATTACTTGGCTTTTTTTAAGTGCTATATTATTTTAGAAGATATTAATGAGTCGTCATCATTTTAAAAATCCCTGTCCTGTAAGTCATAGTCCTAATCAGCTTCAATTTTTTTGTGTCTCAGTTTTTGCCACACAGGGTCGTCCTACATGTATAGGCATTTTCCTAAGTCTTCTGTTATTATTGTTTACTCTTGTCAAAAAATATATTTCAAGTTAAAAATAAGGGGGAAAGTGTTTTAAAAAAATCCTGCAGTTGTGTAGCTTTGAAAATTTATTGCCCAGCTGGGGGCATTTCAAGAACTTAATTAACAAGCTCCAGCCTTAACATTGTCTCTCTGTAAGGATGGGGGGGGAAATTAGTTAAGGTTTGTCCAATTAAATTTTAGGAGAGTTTGCTTTTAACAAAAAAAAAAAAAAAAAAAAAAAAAAGGGGAGAGGGGGAAGCTGTGATTGTGAGCTTACAGTTTAAAAAGAGAAGCTCCAGAATAATGAAAACTCGCAAGCTGATTAATTCAGTGGAAAGCTGTTCTGTGCATAGTTTCCACAAACTCATAAGCACTTGGGCATTTTTAGCCCAAATTTAATTATAGCCTTTGATAATCAGGCTTTGCTCAAAAGAAATCCCCTTCTTCCCATAATACTTGATGATGTAATGCTCTATTATAACTCAGAACTCCTCCCCCAGCATCAAAAACAAGCTGTCTTCATGTCAATGGTGGGGGTGGGGGAGGAAAGGTGACCTCTCCTCTCAGAGTTTTATGTTTGTTCTGCAAACTGATATAGATCATCCAAGGCTGTGCTGTTTTGGGTTGGTGTTTTTAGTTGTTGGGGGGGGGGGGGGGTTGGTGGGGGG
>WAAF01003019.1:16160-184231 GCA_013400475.1 Tricholaema leucomelas
TGGGGTTTTTTGTTGGGTTTTTTGTGTGTGGTTTTTTTTTTTTTTAATTTACTATTGGCTGAAAACAGCTAATAAAGGCTCAGTTCAAAGCTGTCTATTTCTTAGTGGGGGGGAAAGATGTTATTCTGACATCATTGCTCTGAATGAGCAGCCTGTGGTTCATACAGTATACGCTCCCCTGGAATGACAAATTTTCTGCCTTTTTCTTGGGGGGAATGTTCAGGCAAAAGGAAAAATGCATAAGAGAAGCAAAGAAAATTCATTTGTATAAGCTGGGCCCCCCTACTGTGGAATTTTCAATTATATATATCTAATTATGGCTGTCAGTTGATGAATTGAGAAAAGACATTTTTTGTCCCCCCTCCTTTTTTTTGTCTCTTCGTCATCTCTTCTGTTAGAATGATTATAGCACACTTACACAACTAATTGCCTTACTGCTTATTAGTGATACAATTATGCAGGCCAGACTCCTTGTGTGAACAACCATCTGCAGAGAAAAAAAAAGTGACACTATTCAAAACTATCCATAATTTAACCAATGTTATTCCAATGCACTGAGCTCAGACAATTGTTGGGCCTTCATATTTCATACCCACCCTGGAAAACGAGGGTTGTGGGTTTTTTCTTTTTTCCCTTTTCTTTCTCTCTTTTTCTCTGTGCACTGATTCACCTCTTTAGACCTACTGTGAATTGGAAAGAAAAGAGGAAAAAAAGTGCTTCATATGTCAACAAAAAGGAGAGAAGTGAAGCATGGCTAATGCCCATTCCTCCTGTGGCCAATTTTTCTTCAAATTTTATACTAATAGGCATTTTTTTCTGCTTTAGAAACAGTTGAGAAAGTGCAGATGTCCTGACCACAGAAATCTGTGTATGTACATTTGTTGGCTTTTAAATGGTTTTAAAGCAACGTAATTGCAGTGCATTTAATTGGTTCTTAGGAGAATGTGAAATGAATGTCTTGATATCACAGCTCCCGAAGTGGTAGGTGTTAGAAACCAAACAGGTGAAAAAGCAAGAGTCAAAACAAAGCTTTGTGTGTTGCTGATTAAGCTAATGCAGAATATTTAAATGTCTAAAAGATACTACTTTTAAGTAGTAATGTCAAAATGGCTGCTGGAGAAGGGGGGCGGAGAGTAGTTTTATTTTTGTCATTTAGTGTAGTTTCTCTCTAGGGTTGTATTTGTCAAGTCTCTGAAATGTCAATCTACTGTTACTGTCTTTTCACTATAAGTAGAAAGAAAGTTAGTTGTTGTAGAAACCAGAATTTCTCTCCCATTTTTAAAGAGACAATGAAACATACTTTAGAAGAGCAAAACTTTTGAGTCGGTCCCTTTCAACTTGTTGCAGAAGGCTTGTACTTCCCTTGGCTTACTGGAATGTAGTCTGTGAACTAAAAGAAAAAGATGAAGACATTTACAACCAGCTTCGGAGATAGAGTTAAAAATGCACAGTCCTTATATCTCTAGGCTTTTGAAAATATCAACATCAAGGAGAAACCATAAGATGGCTTGAAAGACAAAACTTGCCATTCCCTCTTTATTCTCCCCACTCCTCCCAGTGCTGTTTAATTGTCATCCTTACAGAAAAAATAGACCGAAGTATACAGGTTTATGCTTTTGCTTGTACTTCTAGAATTTTTTGGCTTTGTAGGTAAGTGTACTGGTATGAGCTTTGGCCTCTATTTTGGACCTCTGGAGACTTAAGAGTTTAGAAATTTAGTTCTTCACCCAGGTTCATTCAGACTAAGTGTAATGTCATTTATCTGTAACAATTTTAATGCAGTGCCCTGTTATTGTAAGCATGCCTATTAGAACAAGAATGAGCTCTATTTGTCTCCAAATAGGATTCCTGCAGTTTTGTTCACAGAGCTTCTGGGGGGCTCGTTTAATCTCAGTGATTTAAATGCACATTCAAATCTGAGAACTCCAAATTCCTTAAAAATGGAGTCCTTCTAATGTCCAATTTATATGAAGAGGGAGTTACAAATCCAGCTTCAAATGTTTCTAGTCCTGAACTTCTCAACCTTGAGTCCTGCCAGCTATGACAGAAAGGAAATGCTAGCTTTCCAATTCAGTTTATTTATGCCTAAGTTTCATGGAACGGACTGCTTCCTCATACCATTTTTTAATTTATTTTTTCCCCTCATTTTCACATCATGCATCTGAATGGTATAATGAGGGACTGTGCTTCTGCACTTTGGTGGTGGTATTTGCTGTTTTCACCTTCAGTTGGTAAGATTCTTTCACTGGGAAAGTTTGCAGGCTGGAAGTTAATGCATTCTTGAGGGTATTCAAGTTTACCTCACCAATACTACCTACCTGTGATATGAAAGCTGAATAACTTCAAGACCATTTTGGTCTTCCTTCACTGTTGTGGAAAGCAAACCTTATATTTTTCTGCATTGTGAAATTACAGCGTAAAATCAAAGAAATAGTAGCAGACATGGTTAGTTGCTCAGTATCTGACAGAATACTTGTGTATCAAAAACACCTTGTGTTCTGACTGCAAAACATACTATTAATACTTCAGGCGACCTGAGCTTCTAAGAAGCTTTACAGATTTGCTTCTTCACTTAAGTATGGATGACAAAATATCTTTGAGCTGTCTCAGCTTTGTAATAACTGGTGCACTGCTCCCAACGGTTAAAGGTTATGAAACCTTATGTTCCTCTCAAAGCATGTGTTTGGTAATCTGTAGACAGAAAAACTGACAGTCTAATAACCTTGTGATCAAGATGGTATGACAAAATGTCTAGAAATCATCTGGACATTGCATACCTGAGCATTGGAGATCCCAAAAGGCATATTTAGACTTTTTCGTGTTAGGCTATATTATAGATCCTGGATGCTTCCCAGTGATGTTATAGCAGTTGTGGCAATAAAAACTGCATTGATCAATAAGAAGGACAGAAATGTTAGTAGTGTTTAAAAAGTGTATCATCACGCATGCAAGGCAACCAAAGTCTGCAGAGGCAGCTTTAGTGCTGGTGGATCCTACTCTTTGTCTGCCTCATTTGCCATGCTTTCCAATTTTATTGATTTTTATCACTTCTTGTGTTTGTCTACAAAGTCTAAAAGCAGGTTAAGTGCAGTACAACATGTAACTTCAAATAATCTTATTTATCTGCCAAAAGTGTACTCTGCAAGTATGTCGTTTCCTCCTTACTGGTTCTACCTCTCTTCTTTACTCAATCCTAATAACCACACAAAACATGCATATGCTTAATAGGTACAGCTGAGGGGATGTGTTAAGTACTACTGAAGCATTTCCTTACACTTTGTGAAGACTCACAGAAAACGGTTCCACAAAGCACCTGGAAGGTGTGACAATGGCTGGAGGACAGTTATTGAAACACTATTCTTTGCCACCAGAAGCTAATTTTTAAACTTATTCAGTGTCTGTGCTATTAAATTATTTATTGAAATTAGTTGCTTAGAGGCTGCCAGAAAGACTTAACAATTGGAACTTTCTCACTCACAAAGAACTGAAATTAATAAAAGGCAAACAAAAAAACAGGCATGGAGGCAGATATATGCCTGGTGTTATTTCAGATGCTCTAGGTTTCCCAAAGGAGCTCTTCCTGTATTTCAGAAATCTCTAGAAAAATGGTTAGGGCATGAATGGGTAGGGCACGCTCTTGTGATGTGGGAAATTTGGGTTGTGGTGGTGGTGGTTTGGTTTGGTGTGGGGTTCTTTTGTTTTTGTTTATTTCATATGCCAACTTCCAAAGTCTCTACAATTTTGCTGAATGTCTCTGATCATCAAAGTGTTACGGCTGGATGTCATACATTCTGTCATTGTTTTCATGGTAAATGTCAGGAGGTATTAGGGTGGGTTTTTTTTGTCATTGAAAAACAACATAATTCAAGGTCTTAATTTTTTATGAAACAGATGCCTTGTTCCCTCCTGAGCCCTGCTGTTAAGGAGGTGTGCTTTTATGACTTCCATTATCATCCATATGCCTTTTCTTAGGTCTCCAGTAATGTCTGTGCTGCGCCCTAATGGTTTTGTGTTCTGAAGAAATCCGGTGGACATACATGGAATTCATAAACATGCTTAGCTTTCCTGCAAATCATATGATTGTAACATCTTTTACAAGTTACTGAGGTATTTCCTTTGCAATCCACTTTGACGTACAGAAACTTTCATGAGAACCACTAAATTGTGAGGGACCTCCATTTTCTTCCACTTCGTGAGTTTGGAACACACAGAAATAATCACAAACTGATTCTGTCATGACCATTTTCTCTTCTGCTGTAGATAATAAATTATAAACCACGCTTCATAATCCCCCTGATTTCTGGTATTAAGCTGGGAACCCATTTGCTCCCTATGCTTTTGAACTTCTCCCCATGGATTTTGCGCTTCTCCAACAGAGCTCCATGTGCACTGGGCAGCAACAGCTGCATCAGTGGGAAACATGATTAGTTCTGTAGATTCATCTTCCCTCTCTTGCTTCTCCATGCTATTGGTGGAGAGGGACTGTCAGACTGGAAACAGGAAAGCCCGTTTTGTCATTTTATTATGAAAATCTACTGTCAGAGGTTGTGCTCTTGTCCTATAGAACACGTTAGTATTTGAGAAGTAGAACAAAAATGTACTGGACTTTGTGAAAGGGGAAAAAAATAGGTTTTGATGTAAAAGGCAAAAATGTCCTTTCAAAAAAAATTAACTTTGGATCATTAGAATTACATAAAATGTGAGGTGCCCAAACTTTCTCTGTTGAGAGAAGTTTCAGGTATTTAGCTTCATAGGAATTATTCTAGAATAACTGCTAAATATATACTTAAATCCAGAGGTGAAATCATGTATGTCTCTGAATTAGACCTTAGGAGTGTTTTAGTGAAATATTTTGCTTTTCTGTATTTTTTTCCTTCTTCTCTTGGCTTTCAAGAGGGCAAAACAGAGACATGAAGGAAACTAAGCAATTTATATTTTTTTCACCAAAGATGAGAATTTTTTGTATAATTTTTATGCAAGAAACATAAAAACCATGAATTTTGTAAGTGCAAGAATGTTTCCCATAATGTAACAGTAATTTGGGGTAAGTATAAAGTATCTGGCAAAAGACTAAATGTTAGAATTTGGGCAAGAGAATTCCAAGCATGACTTTGCCTGGAAAGTCTTTGCTGGAGTCTTTCCCTTCAGCAGTCTTTTAATTTTGTAATTGTGAAGGGGGGAGAGAGCCAAAAAAAAAAAAAAAACAAACAAAGAAACAAAAATTAAACACTAACAAACAAAATAAGTAGTTCCTGTTGCCAAGTATCTATCCTTCAGAGTTTGGGTAAGAGTCTGAATCTTAGAGCAGAGGCACAGAAAGGTGATTACTTCAGCTTTGTGTAAGAAATCAAACTTATTGCTACCTGTAGCTTTTATACCTTTCAACATCTGCCAACTCTTCTGTTAGTTCAAAACAACTCTTACAAAAGCTTTATTATGGCATTACTAACAAATACTCTTCTTGTTAACACAACTTAATCTAGGACTAGAAGAAATTAAACTGTATACATTTACATGGACTACCCAGTGCCAGAGACTTTAAATAAGGATGTATTTGGCCTGTAATCCTGTGTCTTACTGCAGTCATTCTGCAAAAAACCCTGATGCGTGACTTTCAAAACTAGCTGAGTTTAAAATCATTATTTTTGCCATAAGAGTTGTTACAATTCACACAAACTTTGACACAAATGGTATAAATGTATGAGAATAAAGATATTCCAGGAGTAATGTGAATGATAAGTTACCTTCGTGAAAGAAGACATTTCTGATGTTTGGGTGTTTTTAAGATGTTACAAGAGTGTAGCAAGAGGGGTATTCATTTAAATGAAGCCAGTGGAGAGTTGTAAAATATATGGTGGGGAGGTTTTACCCACAAGATTAATTACTGAAGCAAATTTAATCATTAACATGGCAGGTTTGTCATCTCTTCTTCAAAGTGTTCGTGATACTTCACTTCTGACCTATAACTGTATTAATGCAACTTTTGTTAGATATCCAGCATGACAGTTAGATATAGCAGCATAGCATAGATCTAGCTTACGGTTAGATACAGCACTGTGACAATATTAAATATTAAGGAGAATGAGGGAGTGAGTTACTAAGTGTGTGTATATGCACTTACACGTTTATGAACAACTATCTATACACTATTCCTTGCATGCTGCCTTTAGGTTTTTGCTTGTGTCCTGTTTCTTGAGTCACGTCTAAACCGGATTAACCCCAAGTTAATTTGTCTGATCCTGTGTTAAATTTTTGAGAACCATCAATTAAAAAAAAAACAAATCCACAGCCTCCTCCCTGAATCTGTAATCTTAGAACATATACATCATGATGCCATAGTTACTTTTGATAAATCAGATATTGCATTTCTGTTTTTGCCTGATGTTTCTGATTTTTCATGTTGACCAGATCTTATCTGAGGACTGATGTGTTTGTACCAACACAAGAACTTTTAAGAAGTTATGTGCTGTCAGCAGTACTAAAGTGTGGGGGGGAAATAGTCTAAAATCATGGTGTTCAGTTGAGAAATCGCTTAGCCCATCATTATTTTACACGACTAAATACAGTGCTGGCCATAATCTGTTGCCTTTCAAGTGGGAAAAAAAATACATTACTTATGCAGTGAATGTTTCTAATGTAACAATGAGAAGGAATAAAACAGCCTTACAACAGTTTTATTAAAAAAAAAAAATTCCCACAGTAAATACATATACACTCTGGTACCATGGTGAAACAGCCAAAGACATCACTGTTAAGTGCTATGGGAAGTACTTATAAATTACTTGAAATAAAAAACATTGTTGCCTGGACATCAGGGTTGAAATGCTGCAGTTTGTAATAAATTAACACAGAACTTCACTTCCCCTCCTCTAACAAAGCAGCCATTTGTCTGAATAACCCACATTCAGCTGTGAGTTATATTTTCACAACTGCAACTGCATTCATTTGCAAATCATTCTCCAGTTTTAATGCTCAAGTTTTAAATACCTTAAGAACTAATAAATAAAGCAAAGTAGAGCAAACAGTTGGCTTGTCGCCTAAAAACTGGCCTAATTTCTGGGGGGTTTTCTTTCTTCTTTTTCTCTTTTCACAGTAATTTTGTACATGCCTGACATTTCTTTAAGCTGTGTTTTGTTTTTAGTCTGAATGTTTTTTCACAATATTTAAATTTAGTGAGAACATTTCATATTAGCAGCAAGAATAAGACTATGTTTAATTCAATTTTGGCTATTAAAATGCTTGTAAGGATTTAATTTCCTGACTAAATCTTTGAGTTACCTAAAGATTTTTCTATTGTAAATCACTCTTTTTAAAGTATTGCTCCTGAGCTGTATGCAGAAGTTTTACTCTTCGTAACAAGCCTCTTGTTTTCCTAGATTCATTTGAAATGTCTAGCAGAGACATACTCTCTACAAGGGAATCTGCTTTCACTACCAATTGGGTAAAAGTGAAATTACATATTTTATGGATATTTAAATAGACCTTCCAAGTGGTACAACAGGAACACTTATTTACAAAAGTTGAGTTTTGAGATTATTTTACTGGCACAATTGAAGGCTTGTTTCCATAGATAGGATCCTAGGCTTTGTTCCACATTCATTTTGTTTTGAATAAATTCCTGTGGGCATGCCTGAAAGGGTTAGTAGTCATTTTCAGGAAGTGAAATTTAGGGAACAAAATTCCTTGCACAGACTACTTTGGTTTAGAATTGTTCAAGTTTTCATAAAAGAGGATTTGAAACACTTCTAAAATCTCTTTTCCCCTTTTGTGAGAGTAGCCCATCTGCATGGCAAAATGTTTCTTTAGTATAAAGCGTCCCAGTGTCCCGTGAATAGAAGTACACAATTTTAATGCAAAAACCTTAATTTACAAAAAATATCTGATTTTCATATTAATTAGCATTATACTTGCTACTTTAGACCTAACAGCATCGAGGTAGTTGTTTGTTTGCTTGTTGGTTTTTTTTTAAACTATTTCTTTTAACTATGGCAGCTTTCTTGTGAAAGATTAAGGCAGTTTTTGAAGAAAAAGCCTTCTAGTTGCAGTTTCTTTCTGCATGTCCTCCTCCCTTCTGCCCCTTCTAGTGCCCCCATTAAATTTGTGTAAATCAGCTCTATACATATCAAACACTGAGAACTTTGAAACAATCTCATTTTTCTGAGGGTTTAAGCAGATAGGCTGTAGTGGGGTTTTTTTTTTCATATAACATTTATCCTAATCTGAGAGTGAAGGAGGCAGTTTTACATCACTCTTTCCTTCTACTCTCCATTTAATCTAGAGATAAGCATGTCTTGCTGATCTGCAACAGACAATTACCTTTATTCTTATACATTTCTCCTGTTGAACTAAATAGAGCAGGGAAAAATTAAAATAACAAGTTGACAAGATGGGAAAGGAAGAGATCACTTCTTTTGAAACTGTGTTATTGAGATTGCATTAGCTGTGACATGAAACTTGTCCCAGTAAACTATATTGTGGAACTGAAGATGAGAAAGTAAAATTAATCTTTGAAACTGGGCTTATAGGTATAATGCTCTAATTACTTTAGGCATTTCTGTAGCCCCTCTATTGAAGAAACTGACTGGACTCTTCAAAGTAATGGATTATCTTTATTGTTTTTTAGGAACATAGGTTCTGTTTAACCAGCCATCCTATGGCCTGGCCCCTGATAAATCACAACTACTCATGGCTACCTTAAGCAGGCAACATTTTCTTACTAAAGAGATATACAGGGATCCCACTGCATCCACATAGTACAGATCTTTGTAAAGCAGTACAAGCTGTCATATGTACCTAATATCATTCTGACCGCTGCATCAGTGATGTCTGACAAATTGCTATGCGTATTCTACAGCAAAGCCTCCCTCACCGAGTAATTCCTTTCACAGAATCACAGAATGTCAGGGGCTGAAAGGGACCTTGAAAGATCATCCAGTTCAACCCCCACTGCCAGAGCAGGATCACCTATACCAGATCACACAGGAATGCGTCCAGGCGGGTTTTGAGTATCTCCAGAAAGGGAGACTCCACAACTCCCCTGGGCAGCCTGTTCCAGTGTTCTGTTCCTTCATTTAAACATTGTTGGAGAGAAGTAAAACAAGATTTACTCTAGAAATTTGCAAGGAGTTTTTCTCTTGCGTGTAATCAATTATTGAAAGGGTTAAAACCCTTTATGTGCATCTTTCACAAACTCTTAACAGTAAATAACATAGCGTTGTCAAACCACAAGTACGTTTTTGTTACATACATGAGTGGTCATAATAACTAAAAATTGAGGTCTTTTTGAGAGAGATTTGTATGAGGCTAAAAAAGATTGGGGTTAAGATTAAGACATAATAATGCGACAGGCCTTAGCTGAGACAAAATCACTTCTCTAGTTAGCAAAGTAATTTCAGCAATACATCTTCTGTAATTTTTTTTTAATCACTTAGTGATTACTTGTGTGGCGCTATTTGATTCATTGGCCATCGCTACCTGATTAAGATTCTATGCTTAGGCCATCATTACTTTTCAACAGGCCACCCATATGGTGTTAGTGTTGAGCCAGTGTAAATCCCTCAGCTTAGCACTGTATATTCTGTTAAAGAAGACTATGTGAAATGCTGACATTAGCATATGTTCTCCTCTTATTCTGTTGACCTTTATCCATGGCATTACACTAACGCTGGATCTTTGGAGATGGTCCAGCAAGAAATTGGGTTGAAATTATAAAATTAGCCATCTGTCTATTAAAAGCTTTACTGAGCCAGCAAGTTGAAACAACTGAGTACAATGATGCAGTGAAATGTAACTATTGGATAGTTGGTGAACTTTGAGGTGTTTTTCTGCTTTCTTTTTCTTGCTTTTAGTCAAGAATGGGCTTTTTCCATGAGTCTTCCATTCCCCTTCTTAAGGGAATACGTGCATAGTTGATGACAACCTGTATCTTTAATGTTATTTCCATTTGTTATCCCAGAAACCTCCCTCTGATCATTAGTAATAAAAGTATTTTTTAAAATCAAACTTAATTATATAAACTCCACATTCCTGACATCTCTTAAGGATAAATGAGACTTTTGCTTTCAGTCTGGTTTTCTCTTCAGTCTAGGTTCTGCGACTTTGATTCTAGAAGTGCTGTGGGAATATATAATAACTTAAAACATGATTGCAATAGTGATAATTAGTTGTTCAAGAGCTGCAATTTCAATTAGCTTGAATATTTTCCCTCTTTGATTGCAAGGTCTCTATTAAAATTAGGAACTACAGTAGCCTAGGCTATGAAGAGCCTAGTGGAACACTTTTTGAAAAATAATTCACTTACTAATTAACAAAATAGTGTTTGTTTATTTACAGTACATAAAATGTTTCTGTCGGGGAAACAGTCTGCTAAGACTGCAGCTAGCCTGCTGTGCTGAGAGCAGAACATCTGCAGTTTAATACATTTGTAAATGAAGTGGGCAAATAAAGGGATGTTAAACAGCTACTTTCTGGCCTCTGATATTTTTACATTTCTTCAGAGGTCAAAAGCACTGATAAATGATTCCACTACTTTCCCTTTGCCTTGTTTTGCAGGAGGCTCCCAGGGACTAATATTGTTTCAAAGGGTGCCATGCTGCAATTGTGATTGATGAAATTATATTGGCCAATCATACCTCACTTTAACTGTCTATCTCTTTAAAAGCTCTGCATGTTGCTCTCAGGAATTATTGTACACACAGCATTACTTTATACCTTTCAAAATGCATTTTTTGGGGTTGTGGTACATGGTCAACAGTCATAGCAAATGGAATAACTAAAGGAGGAGGACTCTTTTGCTCAAATTCAGAACTAGTGAAATCTGATTTCAGTAGGTCTACAAAAGATATGATTGCTCTTTCATAAAACTTCATTGATTTTGGTTTTGTTTTTCTTTTTTTTAATAAATTATCCTGTATGAAGTCAGGATGACATTATGCCTTTTTGGTAAAATACTTCTATCTTGTAAGAAAGTAGATTTAAGGAATAACTTGACCATGTTTTGAGGCAGTTTGCTAGGCTGAATTACTTGTTTCCTCATCCTGTTAAAGATTTCATGAGGGCTAAACAGATCCGGGTTAATAACATACCCAAAGGTGGATATTTTACTAAATAGGGTACTTTAATCAAAGATGACTTTAAACTGCTCATCTTTGCTCATCATGTCTAACCAAAATCCAGTCTGCTAGGTGAACCTCAGAAAAAGCGGGTAGTGTAATGAAGATATTGAACTAAGTAGTAAGAACTATGTAAGCCACTGCTTCCTACCAGAGAAAGGCTCATGAATTTATGGTTTGAATAATATTTTTTTTATTACAAGAATATGCAGGAGCTTTAGGGTAAGGCCTTGATCAGAAGTCTATTTCTATTATTAAAGGAGCAAATATTTTTCACAGTAGAATTAAAATGTGCATTGATCTATGGCTGGGCTCTTTATACCTTACAATGCATCTTGGTAATTAATGCTAAAGTTTGCTTATCTACAGATTTTGCACATTTTCTGTATAGAACTAAATTCTATACCCACAGGTTTTAAAGGTAAAATCCAGATGTGTCAGTGAAACCTGGCAATGGATTGAGTGTTAGAATGCTACTCATTTAAATGAAATGATTTGTTTAGAAGGCACACCGCTGCATGCTCTGATCTGTTGATTTCATGGTAAGGAGTCTAGGTAGGAGAGGAACTTTCATTGCACCATGCCTGTGATGTTAGTGCCACATATTAGTGGCTGAAATCACCAAAATAAAACTGAAATCTTTTTAAATGTATAAAGTAACTTGGAAACTTTAGTAGCTTACCTTTAAAGGGGTGCTAGAAATAGTGTTCTTTACGTACCAGCTGGATTAAGCCAATAATGTTTTTCATAAATGTGATTTTTAAATAATTTATCTATAGGAATGCAAAATATTCATTGTAATGAAGTGTGAGTTAGTATGTCAGTGTCTCCTACATCTCCCTCCTATTAAGGAATTTAAAAGGTGGATGAAAGAGGTCTGTTCTTGATAGTTGATGAGAAGAATGAGAAGTATTTTTTCATCAGCTAATCTATTTCAATACCTTAAGTTGTATGGAATAATTTAAGAGTGTATTTTATGTCAGAAAATATATTAGAAGTAACCAACAGCTTGTGACTTATA
Source organism: Tricholaema leucomelas (assembly GCA_013400475.1). Classification (NCBI taxonomy): domain Eukaryota; kingdom Metazoa; phylum Chordata; class Aves; order Piciformes; family Lybiidae; genus Tricholaema lacrymosa; species Tricholaema leucomelas. The sequence continues at coordinate 28,293 of WAAF01003019.1, forward strand.
CACCTCCAGAAGCACAGAAGGATATGTTTCACTAGTGAGATTTGAACTGAGGAGAAGGGGTACACAGCAACATCTTCACTGCTGCTTCTTTGAGATGTCCTTTACACTACAAGGACTCCTTTTTACATTTAATATATAAAGGTCTCGTAAACACTTGTTTTCTGGGAGGTCTGATGAATCAGAACTCGCACAAGCATGGCTTTTTCTCTGCTTGCCACCCCCACACACATTCCTATCAGAAGCAGTTTGACCCCTTGATACAAAAGAGTGGTTTCATCATGTTTGCTACTGGGTCGGTGCTTAGTTATATCTAGACCTTCCTAGAAAATGAACTACGCTGTGAATCAAGCAGAGAGTGCTCAATAATGGTATCTATCCTGTTGCTGGACGTGTGTTTGTCAGGGCCAAAATGAAGTTATTTACTAGCAAAACTTGATGCTTGCATATTCATACAGAAGAAACAATTTGATTCAGACTCTGTTACATGCACACACATACCTATATCAAAGATTCTCCACAACATGCATATACATTCTTTTTCCCTTTTTGAGTCTAAGGGGGTACATAATAGTTTTCTAACCATGCTTTGAACTTATTCATAAGATTTTATGTGTCTACCTGGAGCAGATTTGAAATTGCTTTTTATAAAATATTTTTGGATGCCTTTTTATTTTTCTGTTTTTATCAGCCCCAACTCTAGATTTCATAGAGCTTGGGGAATTTACAAAGGAGCCAACTCGGGCTAAACCTAAGTCACAGATATTATACATACAATAGTCTGTCTGCTGACGCCAAGCCTCACTTTCCTCCTCCGCTAATAAAAGCCAGTAACAGTTGTCTGATCTTTTGCATCAAAGACAGTGTTTATGAAGTGGCCTGTATCGTTATCTTAAAATATACATATAATTCCTGCATTAAAAGCTTCAGAATTATGAATCAACATTTCATAGTAAATTGTACACAGATTTGAGGACTGGAACAATGTTTCATTCATGAATACTGGACCTTCATAATAGCAGCACTAGTGAAACAGATTTCCCTCTGACTAATAGTATTTATTTACCTGAATTATATTTTTCTATTTGGTTGGTTGTTGTTTGGTTTTTGTGTCCAGTACTTTTAAAATGTAAACAATAATAATAACCCTTAGTTTTCCTGTTCACAGCCTTTGAGATACTGGATTCAAGAGAGGTCCAGCTTTTTGCATAAGCAGCTTTCAGCTGAAAGTTCTGGAATTGTCAGAGAAACACAGCACAGACTATGAGACTCTTACTGCAGCAGCATATTGTAAGGCTTAAGCATCATTTAGACCACCTAGCAGTAAGAGAGCTCTTGGCTGCTTGGGACTGTTCAGCCTGCAGTTTACTTTTTCATGAAGTTCTCAAGAGTATGGGCTGTGGTCTGGGCACAAATTGTTGGAGTCAACTCCTAGCCTATCTCAGAGTCTCTTGGGCCCCTAGTTACACACATAAAGTGTACGGTCCACTTCATAAAGAGAGGGACCATCAAGGAGCACCTAGCCAGCCCAATCACAAATTCAGCTGCAGGATCTGGAGGAGAAGGGATCAAGGAGTGCTCACATGGGTAGCTCAGTCACACTGTATTGGAACAGATCAGGATCAGGAGGAGGGGCTCAAGGGAAAGTCTGTCATGTGAAATGAAGCATGTGTTGCCAGAGCCTTCCTGCCCATATGCAGATGGTTTATCAGACCAGCTATTTTGGAGGCACCTGCAGGAATAGTAGGTTTGAAGATTATTCTATGGATGACGGTAGTTTATTTAAAATATTATTTTTGTCCCTCTGTGATGAATCCTTAAAATACACAGTCCAAGAGGCTTTACTCGGGATCCTTTACATGAGATTAGAGACCTGGGTGACGTTTCTTTATATTTTCCTGGCAAATACTGATTTACCAAGCACTATTATTCTTGGGCACCTAAAATTAACAATGAATTTGGGTTTAGATCAGTGAATGCATTCAAGCAAAAACTACATGCTGAGATATCAAGATGCTGGGTAAATTCTCTGGTATATTCAAAAGTTCTAATGAGATCTGCCTGAGTGTGATAAATTACATAAAACCAGGTTGTAAAGTTGTCATATTTTTTCCACATTGACTAGACTGTGTTACAGTACATATAGGAAGAGCTGAAGTAAGTGGCAAAAAAGCATTGCAGCTTTAGACGTCCTGTTGCTCTCATCTAGAATACAGGCTTTGAACTTTCATCTTTCACCTTTCCAGATTAGGGTTCTTGGACTTCTGAGACTGCATGTCTCCCTCCCTTTCTTTATCTAGCCTTTTATTTTCAACCTGCAGAAGTCTTCATTTTTAGCAAGTAATTAAAATGCTCAAAAGAAGACATTTAATGTTGTGACAATGACACATAGAGTTTTTTTTTCAGTTTGCTTGAGAATAAAGCATTTTTAACCTGCATAGTCCAAACACCTGACTCAATTCCTGAACTATGTTTCTGGAATTTTTATTTTTATATTTTTTGAATTGTCAAGCAAAACAGCTGCTAGAAATTGCAGTTTGAATTGAAGGTGGAATTAAACTAGTGTTTTGGAAAGCTTGGCTTTTATTTACTTTGGTGATCATATTGCATAAATAAGATATTTTGAATAAACTTCAATGTAGCTCCATTCCAAAATTAGACACTCATTTATCATCACCAATGCAGCAGTTACTGAACAAGTTTGGAAATGCTTTCAGAAAAATCTTCCAGAAACATTCATGTTTTCATATATTCATAAGTTCTGCATGATCTCCAAGCACTTGCCTTAGCCAGAAGAACATATGAAGCAGCACAGAGCAAAATAAAGTAAGATAAACTAATGTGCATAGAGTAAAAAGAAATATATACATATATATGTATGTATGTATGCATCTTACTTTCCTGTTTGCAAAATATTGGATCAGGAAAATAGTTTAGAAACAAGGGATAATGGGGAGCAGAGAGATAAATCTAGAAATCTAGGAAATGTACTTTGCTTCCTGAAGTATAGCAGAATATCTGTCCTTGCGTATGTTTTTCAATTAAATTTTAGGTTACAGAGATTCTGGTGACCTTATTGCTGTCTACAACTATCTGAAGGGAGGCTGTAGCCAGGTAGTTGGTCTCTTCTGCCAGGCAACCAGCAACAGAACAAGGGGACACAGTCTCAAGTTGTGCCAGGAGAGGTATAGGCTGGATGTTAGGAGAAAGTTCTTGACAGAGAGGGTGATTTGCCATTGGTATGGACTGCCCTGGGAGGTGGTGGAGTTGCCATCTCTGGAGGTGTTCAAGACTGGATTAGGCACTTAGTGCCATGGTCCAGTTGATTGGATAGGGCTGGGTGCTAGGTTAGACTGGATGATCTTGGAGGTCTCTTCCAACCTGGTTGATTCTATGATTTATATGCTGAAGTACTCTAGTATGTAATAAGGTGTTTATGCGTATGAATTGTCTCAACTCTTTCATTTTTGTTGTGGTAAATGCAGTATTTTTCATTAGGACGATGTCAAAAACACAGGTAGAAAGGACAGCTTGGATCACTAGCATATATATAGTACAAAAAGTTGCAAGTACTATAAATTTGCATGCATGTGGTGTTCTTGATTCATAGCTCATGTTATAGTTTACTTATGTCATAGTCATTTGCATCAATTAAATTGAATTGGAATATTTTTCTTCTGCTGCTTTAGTCCTTCATCTTCAGCTGTCAACATGCACATGCCAGTCAGCACCGCAGCTGTCAAAGCTGACATAAACATCTCTGGTTGTATTTTTCTGGTGTCTGTATTTGTCTTATTCTGAGTGTTTCTTAATGTTTGTCTTGCTGCTAATAAAAGAATTGGAAAAGAAATAAGGGCCAGTGGAAAGTGGGATTTCATTGTGGAAATCTGACTTCATTAGTGCTACTCTGTTCCCATCATTATGGTCAAATTTTGGAGGGTTGTAAGTTCTCAGAAGAAATTTAGGTTTGTTTTTTCCCTTGCTATTGAGAAATCATAGCTTCACTGAGGTTAACAAAATGTATTTATTTCAACTAAACCAATCATTCCATAATTTCTATTCCTGGTACCTCAGCTAACATAAAAATGATGGCATTTCTTTTTCAAAGTAGAACTGGAGAACATGTTAATAGGCAAAGGCATTTGGGGGAATATTCATAGTACTGTGTTGTGCTGAACAGTTTAGGAGAAAAATTTAGAAGCAGCTCAGCAATAAGTCTTTTATAAAAAAATAAAAAGCACAGAATTTTCAGAGCAAGTGAGAGCATACGATGAATGATGTGTTCCTAATGAGTATTGAAAAGCTTCCAGTGTAAATAAACAGGTGGTAAAAAACACTTAAGTTACCAATTTTTCAAACCACAAGTACCTGAGTCACAGGTCTGTGCTACATGTCTCAAAGGAAAAGTTTGCATCTAACTTTTCCCACAATGTAAACATTTTCTTCACAGTAAGATAAGAAGTTGGTACTTGCATCATAGGAAGGTTGTAATCCTGATTGACTAGCTGTATTTTTGAGACTTAAAGGGTGCTCTGGTTGTAGCAGGTGTTGCTATTTATCTTAACCTGTTGAGCTGATATCAACAGTGGTTAGTTTCAGAAAAGCCCAACTGACTTCCAAGGTGTAATTAAATTCCTTTTGTGGCAAGTAGCACATGAATGCCTTTTTGTCAGGTGGATGATGTGTATGAGAGGCTATTCCTAGCTTGATGGAAGTGGCAAGGTGTCACAGATTGAGTTGAACTTGCTGCTGTTACTTATACTATCCTGCAGTCACGCCAGCTTCAAAAAATTAAAATGCTAGCTAGAGCAAAGTATTATAGGGCTTGAAGTTCTTCCATATTGCAATCTGGCTTCCAGTTGCTGCTTTTGGGTTCTTGGGTGCTGACGCTTTTCTGCAGGCATGGCAGCAGAATAGGTGGGAATTGGGTAGCTGCTAGGTTTAGTTTTTCTGGTTTATGCCTTCCCCCCTCCCTTTCCTGTATTTCACTCAGCTTCTTCTGCAAACAGGCTAAGATAAGGTAATCATACATTGTATTATTAGAATAATTAGATTATTAGATGTGGCAATTGTGCATTGTGCTTAGGTTATCTCATGTTATATTATACTCTTATCTCTTTATCTCAACCCTGAGTTTTGTGTGTTACTTTTCCCCTCACTTTTGTACTGGGGGAGTGGGCAGGTTAGCCCTTGCACTAAATCATTACACAGTTTAGCTACTTGGTTTATATGACATGCATCTTGCATGTGTCAGATCCTACCTGTTTCTGAATCCTTTTCGAGAGTTTCAGATCTGCTCTCATTACCGATGAATTTCCTCTAGCACACTGGAAAGATGTTGGCAGAGTGTGAAGGAGGCAAACTACAATGACCAGAAAGAGCAAGAGGAAGCTCTGCCTGAGGAAAACTTTTAAAGAAACCCTTTTGTCATTACCTGTGAGTAAATAGAAGACTGGAGGCTTGCATTACCTAGAGAAGTAAAGCTTTCTGCTTCATTGTCTGTGATCACCAGATAATTCAGACAGCCTGTTGTAAATTATTCAGTAGCATCTTTGGCTCCCAGCAGGAAATCTCTATGAATTGCCCTTGGAAATAGCTTCAAACCAGCACCTCCGACAGGTATTTTTAGGTCTGTCTTGAAGACATATCAGCTTCCATGCACTTGAGCTTCTTTGGAGTCACTACAGCTCCAGACATATCATTGAAATGGGGTATAATTGTGGTCTCGTGCCTTCTCAATCCACCCACCAATCTCAACTGCTTTAAAGGAACCTCCCTGCTGTGCTGCAAGGAGTATTTAGAGCCTAAGCAAAGCAAACTTGAACTGTGGGTTGTGCCTGAATTTAAAGGCTGTCTTGGAAGGAGGAGGAGTGAAAATGCATTGTGAAATCTCTTCTTTAGAACAAAATGATTTATAATAGTGAAACAGTTCAAGCCATGAATTTCATCAGACGTATATGATTTACACTACTTACCATCTTGTCACACTAAGTATTTTGTCATTATAGGACAAATGGTAAGACATAAGGATGATTAACAGTATAATAGAGGTCTAGTCCATACTATGAGAGAAGTGAGCATAATTGGATGGGAATTTGGGGAAATAATGGAGTAAACAGCAAATAAATGTTCAAAGAGAAGTGTACTAAAAAGGGCAAGAAAGAGGAGGAGCAAAGTTCCTTTCACTGCTCCACTTAGCCTAGGATTGTGTCCATGCTAGAACACTAGAACATTTATTCTCAGAAATAATCTCTTTGAACTCAGTAAGGCTAGTAATTGAAGTTTTGTGTACAGGCTGCATGCAGCTTCACTGGGCAGCTGTTGTTTATCTTGTGCAGTTTCAGTTTTTGCCTTTCAACAACTTCTGGATGTTTTATAGATGGTTCTCAATAAAATGGAATGGAGAAGAAAGGAAGGGTTAGTAAGTAAGATAGGAACTCTAGAAAGGAGACTGAGATACAAAGTCTTTTTTTCTTAGTTTTACAACTTTTATGCAGCCCAAAGGGTAAAATCACCAACCCTGGAAACTTCAACTTTCAACTGATGCTGTATTCTCACATTTAAAGTATAACTTTCAATCTTCTATAGCTGTCAAAAGATGTGATTCTGCCCAGTTCTTTGCTTCTAATCAATGCATAAAGTACAAATACCACCAAGTCTGTCTTTTATCATGCAAGTGAGAAATCTGTATGGTCACTCTAACACATCTCACTAAAGAGCAGCTGGGATACCAGCCGTGCTTTGGCAAACTGAAGGACTTTTAACTGCTGGAATAGAGATGGTTGAATTGTTGGCTTTTTGCAGTACAAGATTTTATGACTTATTCTAATATAAACCAGAAGATAATGGGGAAACAATACAAAAATAGTATATCTCAGCAGATAACGTTAACCTGATAGCATATTCTTTTGCAGTTTCAAGAAATGCCTTTTCTGTCCAAGTATAAGTCACTGCACTTAATAGAGAAAAAAAACAACTTTGTGGATAATGGTTTCTGAAGAATGTAAGGTGTGGGAGTTAATTTCATATTTGATATCAATTCTGTTTCAATCAAATAAGGCTAACTACTTTTTGGAACAGTAAGAGAGGGAGGGAGAACACAAACATGAAGATAAGCTTGTAACCTAAAAGAGTAAAAGGACAATATGTATTTTTCCAGTATGGAAAATTAAATATATCTCTTCAGATCTTTTTAGAACCACAGCCACAAACCAAAACAAAAATCATCAGTAGCCACTCCAAAGATCTTTTACGTGAATTGAACCATTTTTCTCAGGAAGTATTCTGTAGACACAAAAGCATACAGAAAGATCAGAAAGAAAATATTTACTCCAACTGAGTTATTTAGATTATTTGGCACAAATGCTTGAAGAGAATTAATGTCAAAAATTTCCACAGTAAAAATAGCACATGAGCAAAACTGAATATAATTACCAAGTAATTTTGTGGTAAATAATATGTTCAGCAATAGAGGTACCTGGAAAAGCAAATACTATGCGTGTTTGAAGATGGGCAACATCCACTTCCTACTGCGGTAAATTGCCTCTATACTGAAGCCCACTGTGCTCAGTGTTAATCATTCCATATGTTTTTATGGGCTTCAATTAGGCCATAATTTTCAGTTTGTCTACTTGCATCCCTTTGTTAGCAACTAGTTCTTTATAGAACCTTCTGGGCTTAGTTTGTAAAGGTTTTCCAAATTCAAAATGGAAATACAGTATTTGGTTAGAACCCCCATGGCATTGATGACAGTTCAGCTCAAAACACAGATTCAGGTTTAATTCTGAACTTCTCCAGTCATTGCTGTGCTGTTTCCCACATCAAAGCAACCTGGGCTCCCAGTTTTCATCTACTGTGACTTCAGCTTGCCTAGTTTTAATTTCAGCCAGAATACAAATGTTAAGGAGCCCTCTCAGTGAAGCTGCATTTAGGGCTAACAAAAATATCAGTGTCACATCAATTAGAATCTGTCTCTTCGTGGTCCATCTCTTTATTATCCTCATTTTGTAAGGTCTCCTAGGCAGTGATTACTTCTTTATATGGGTGCATGTGAGATTAGGAGTAGTCACTGCAATAATGCAAATAATATTAACACAATATTTGAAATAAAAACTGTGCTGTTATATGGATGTGTGAGTTTGAAAATAAACAGCAACACCAAAAGAATACAAGTAAATTAGTCCTTTAATAGTATAGCAGTGGTTACATGCAATATAGATGGAGAAAATGCACATTCTATTTTCCCTTGCATGAATTTAAGTCTGATGCAAAATGGACAAATCCATTCATGCCTATGAAATTAAATCCAAATAGTTTTGTGTAAGCATTAGGTTTAATGATCACTCCACAATAAAATTAAAAGATGATGTTACCTGAATATCAGATTTTTCTGTGTGCATGTTTATTTGGAGTTTTAATTGAAAATAAACAAAATCAGAAGTTAATAAAAAAAAAAAACCCACAGAAAAGATGTGTGAAATGTAATGATAATGGTTGACTTCTAAACAACCAAGGAAATTATAGTCATCGTATGTGTGGGACAGGAACAAACACCTCTTAATTGCACTTCATTATAACGTACCTTTCTCTTCTCAGTTGTATATATTAATTATAAAAATCATGTTTCAGAGACTAAAAGCTGTACAATAGGGTTTTTTTTTCCTTTTCCCTCCCTCCCTTATGCTGTCTGCAGCAGGATGGAAGAACAATATCAACTGTCATCCATAGGAAGAGCTTAAGAGCTTTCAAAGACAAATCATAAAAAGAATGAAAGGCTATTATAAAAAAAGGAGGAAAATGCTTTGATTTGACAGATTTTCTACTTATTAATGTTTAAGGTTCTCCTTTTTAAAAGTATCTTCTCATATTGTTTTGTATGTGTTATGTGCAGGTACATCACTTTTTGATGACTATATCACATGACATGTGGATTACGTAGCTCATTATTAACAGATGGAGGTTGAGGGGATAAGATATGGGAAAAAGACACTATAACAGTCCTCCAGGACTTGTATCAATTCTTTATATAAGCTGTAGAAAATTGAATGTAGATTTCATGATGCAAAGTGGCACTATCTTTTGAGATAATTTTTGTTTGCTTGTTTTTACTTCCTTTATGTGTTTCTTTACATCAATACTTGAATGTCTTTGAAAAGTAAGGACATGGTCATCTTACCTGTATCACTGTTTATCTAGGACCAAACTGGCTGCTGGTCTCATCTCAGTCATCCTGTTTCCTANAAATGTAATGATAATGGTTGACTTCTAAACAACCAAGGAAATTATAGTCATCGTATGTGTGGGACAGGAACAAACACCTCTTAATTGCACTTCATTATAACGTACCTTTCTCTTCTCAGTTGTATATATTAATTATAAAAATCATGTTTCAGAGACTAAAAGCTGTACAATAGGGTTTTTTTTTCCTTTTCCCTCCCTCCCTTATGCTGTCTGCAGCAGGATGGAAGAACAATATCAACTGTCATCCATAGGAAGAGCTTAAGAGCTTTCAAAGACAAATCATAAAAAGAATGAAAGGCTATTATAAAAAAAGGAGGAAAATGCTTTGATTTGACAGATTTTCTACTTATTAATGTTTAAGGTTCTCCTTTTTAAAAGTATCTTCTCATATTGTTTTGTATGTGTTATGTGCAGGTACATCACTTTTTGATGACTATATCACATGACATGTGGATTACGTAGCTCATTATTAACAGATGGAGGTTGAGGGGATAAGATATGGGAAAAAGACACTATAACAGTCCTCCAGGACTTGTATCAATTCTTTATATAAGCTGTAGAAAATTGAATGTAGATTTCATGATGCAAAGTGGCACTATCTTTTGAGATAATTTTTGTTTGCTTGTTTTTACTTCCTTTATGTGTTTCTTTACATCAATACTTGAATGTCTTTGAAAAGTAAGGACATGGTCATCTTACCTGTATCACTGTTTATCTAGGACCAAACTGGCTGCTGGTCTCATCTCAGTCATCCTGTTTCCTATGTGATTGTCCATGATATTTCCTTAAAACATACATTCTAGCTTATAAAAATGAATAGTTTCATTGGCTTTGCTGAATCTGTGAGCTACCTTACTGATGAATTTTTCATGATGACTGGATGTGGTTTTGCAGTGTAATTGTCTGTGTGAAACTTGGTATACTAACACATGGTCAAGAAAGACATGAGCCACTATCTGGTTACTCTGAGTAATTATCATCTTGACACTTTTACTATTTCTTCTGGGTTTGGTTTTTGTTTTCATTTCACTAAAAACTTGGTATGTGTTTTCCTGAAGCATGAGTGTATGATGTTAGGTGTCTCATGTGCTTACTAAGGCTAAATGATTTGTTTCTCCTAAGCATCTCCTGCAGTTGCTGCTTGTCTTACAGATGTAGTGTCTTTGTCAGTTATAGGCACCCCAATTTTTTGTTTCATATGTGCCCTATTGATAGCAGGTTAAAAACCTGCTATTGTATGCATTGTGTATATAACATTTATATTCTTAGGAAAATCAGTGAACTATTCCATTAATAACTATGACTGTCCATGATTCCTGAGAAGCTAGGTATTCACAGGTACAAGTGTTGAATATTATGTATGATTTTCTTTGTGTGTAAGTCCAAACTTTCAAGCTGTGTGTCCTTCAGAGAGTCAAGGAAAAACCCTCCTATCCAAATTTTGTTGCCTTAGTACATCTCTGAAAAGTAGATACAGATTTCTTAGTTCAAGTCCCCTGCCACTGCTCGCGGAGATAAAGTGTTGCTTTTTCAGATAGATGAAGTAACTCTTCCTACAGCTGCATAGATTTTATATTTGTTCACATGGAAGATAAATCCTCCATGTGCAAGAACTTGACATTTGTTAAATTGGAAGTGGATGTAAAATACATACGAAGAAGATAGGTACTATCTATAGGTATCATGTTTAGAATACAAACTGTTACTTCAACACTTGTCACACTGATGAATTCCTTTTTCTTTCCTTCTAATTTCCCTCCAAAATCTCCCCTGTTATTAATGAAAACCATAACTACGAAAGAAGTGTATGACCCCTTGTCCTCTCATAAACAGCTGCAGCTTGCATGTTTTTTTAATGGATTGATCAATTTCTTAAAAAGATAAATAGTATAAAAGGAAAGAGGAGTTCTGTACTGAAATATCTAGTAGGAGCTAGACTGGCCTGCCAATCACCCTGAGATCTAAGGGGAGCAAATATGCTGTCTTTGAGTTTCTCTTCTGTATCACGTGTGGTTCCAGAAAAGCAGCATATGCTCATTTAAATGTTTTTTGGAGTTTGTTTTGTTGTGTTTTTTTTTTCTTCTTTTTCATTCTTCATACTATAAACTTTGGTATGACTAATTCAAAGAAAACAGAATCAGTAGACCTCCTCTGCACTCTTCTCTTTTAATGCCATTTGTGAAGTAGTTTAACCATTAACATGTATAAAGCTGTCTAACTATGTGAAGGATAATCACATGATACATTTTTTTCTGAGAAAATATTAACTTTAACCTGGGATAACCAACTTCCCAGAATTCACATAAAAACATAATGAAGTTAATATTAAATAAAAGGCTTGTGCAAGCTTCTATTTTTACAATATGTGCTGATGCATCCTTAATTAAATCATGCTTTGTTTGATTAATGAATGATTCACCTTGAAGACCAAACTTTGATTCATATCTCCTTAAAATATTTTGAAGAAATAATTTGTTTAGGAAATAAAGGAAAGCTACTTTGTGTGTTACACAGTATTAAAAATCTAACACAATATACGCGCCGCAATAACATGAAGAATTAAACCTGGAAGGACATGGGAAGGTTTCAGTTATGATACAAGCATTACCAGACCTCAGACTGTTCAGGAAATTATCAGGTATAAATGTGTAAATTTCAGAGCATAACTTCTTTTTCCCAATATCTGTGGTGTTTTAATTGTAAATGTAGACTCACACAGCTGAACTAAAAATGTGAATATGTGTGATATATTTATTTTCAGTATTTATTTATAAGGAAAAAACAGATACACTTAAAAAAATCTGCAAATGTGATAAAGTTACTTTTCTTAAAGAATGTGCACAATTGTGCTACTTCTGAGTTTATATTTCACTAGGAACTGTAGGAATTTCTGTGACATTTCACCTACATAAAATATTAGGTAACAGACCTGAGGGAAGATAGCAGGTAAACCACAATGAAAGTAGCTGCACGTACATCCAGAGCACAAGATTATTTGTTTCTATGGTATATGTGTATCAATCTAAACATGATTTTTTTGTTTTGTTTTTGCTGATCATGAAGTAAAGATTCTTTTGTAAAGATCCATGCTGGAGTGGGAGAAGATAAATTTGCAGAAACCATTACTTCAAAATGATCCCTTTCATGTGGCAATGACCTGAAATGTACAATGCTGTATGTTTTAATTTTTAGAGGTGAAATGCAGTCTTTAGATTATCTGAGGTGGATGGATCATAGTTCGTTTGGTAGCCTAGGTATTCATCATATGACACCTAATGACCTTTCTGACAAAACAGTTTAGTACAATGATAGAGGGATGACCATTCTAGTGGTGCAAATGAATGACAGAAAATTGTTTATGCTTTACAATAGTTATGCAACGCAACTGTTATCCAAAATTTGTAGTAAAATTCAACTTTGTCTATACAAAACCACATTTATCTTTAATTTTTCACCAAAGAGTGGGGGAACAGATTTTATGTAGTGTTCTGGCCTGAGCTGTGTTTAACTCTCTCAGACTAATTCTTCAATGGTCATGATGCATGAGCTACAGGATGAGCAGTTCAAAACCAGTGCAAATTCATGCTATGCAAGGTGTGCCACAGTTTAGGGAGTAATTCAAAATTTGTCTCTCCAGAGCAGATGTGTTCCTGTTTTCTTGGTGGAAGAAATCCTTATTTCTGTTGTTTTCTTCGGTTACTTATGTAAGAGAACAATCAGCTACTTATTTTAAGTCTTACAAGTAGAGGAATATATAATTCAAGTTGATTTTGGTGATATTAACAAATTACAGTAACATACGAATGACAGAATTTTGTACTTGATTTGCTGTCCTGTGGAACTTTCTTGATAAATTGATGTGTAACTTGGCATTATTCTCTCAAACTGAAGTGAGTGTAATTGAGAACTTCTGGGAAAAAACCCTCCATTTTCCGGTTCAGTGACTTCACTGCTGTTCATTTATACTCCACATGTTTTACTCGGCTTTTATATTTCATAATTCTTTGTGTCATGTATGTTTCAGGATGATTCACCTTGATACTGACATCACAGAGTTCAATGACTTGCATGCTTTGTGTCACCACTTAAAAATAATATAGCTCTGAGAATTTAAAGTGATCTTTGGCCTCTGGTTTGCTTAATATTGTGGGTTTATATTTTTTTTTTATTTGTTCAGAACTATTTGTACTTTGGATTATTAATCTATAACTAAATGTTGCCCTCTGTTTTCCTCTTGCTAGCGATATTTGGAAGCAGACCAAGGCTATTTTCCTTAAAATTGAACATTTTTGTCAGTGTTTAACATGAGTTTCTAATTATGATCTTTCAGGGATTGTGTCAGAAGGCAGCAAAACTAGGACAGAGCGTTATTAGTAACTATGCAAGTTCTATCTTTTTACAGACAAAAGTCTTGGATCTTGCCTAAATAAAACCTTACATGGAGTACTATCTGCCTCTCAATAGCAGATAAGTACTATCAATTGAACAATTACAGTTTGAAATGAACCATGGCCAATCATTTTCTTAACTTACCATGTAAATATCAACAAAAATTTTAAGGAAATATCACTAGGAACTGGTAAAGAAATTAACCCCAAGGGACTGTAGCATCTCCAGACTGTCTCCACCTTTGCCTCCTGACAGATCCCTCAGAGAGGCCACTTTGGTGAGATCATGCAGATTGAAACCTATTACCTTTCAGTTGCCTATGTGGCGCTGAGTATACAGGGGGAAAGTCCTTCCACTGAGAGATTCCAAGCCTTACTCAGTCATTGCTAAACTCTGAGTTGTGCATAATCACACTTTTGGCCCACTCAAGTTGTACAAAACATTGCAATCTTAGGAGTTGTTTGAAATTTATATCATAGTACATAGAGAGGGGAATCAGGTGTGATACTATAAGGAAGATTTAGTTTAGGTTAAAACTTCCAGTTTAGATCATGTCTGCTGTTTTGAAAGGCTGAATAAATTAAAGTAAAAATCTTTCCATTCATCACTGGTAGACTGAGCACCTTCTCAGCATCATGACATGAGGGCTGTGTAGCTTCTCTGCTGCTACTCTCGTTGTAACTCGTGCCATTGTTAAAAGCAGCCTTAATTGAAGGAGATATAAGATGGATCTTTGTGTAGCAGTAGAGATCTATATGACAAAAAATTATGATTCTTAATGAGTATGTAACAGCTTGATGTTAGTCATGTATTGTGTTTTACCTTTTTTGTTATGCTATTGTGTGACAGATGGTATAAAACAGAACACATCAGATTCCTAAAAAATTAAATTAATCCAGTTATGAACATCTGGAAGAACAGAATGCTGAAAAATAGAGGCTGTGCAGAGTTTTCAAACAAATGGGGAGATGGGGAGAGCACGTGGGGAAAACTTTTAAGTCTGCTTAATTTTGTCGCAAGTGTGCCACATTACCAAAAACCTTTTAACTTGGGCAAAATTTCAACTGCCATCAAACATTTTTTCTGATTAATCTGTATTACTGAATCTTTAAAGGCACTCCCCCAGTTTCAAGGGAAGAGAGCAACTTCTGATGCTAGACTTCAGATATCCATCTGGCAAATTAAATCTAAATTAATGTTCCTCTATAGTAGTGTAAATGTTGGAGACTGTTTTACAGTGGAGATTCACATGCTCTTTTTTTCTGACTGCTAGCACTGTGAAGGAGTGCTCTAGCCATGGACCAAATCTGTTTGTACAAATCTATCTATTTACTTTTTAGTGTGCAAGTAATAAGTTTTAAAAATATACTCTTATTCATATCCTATCACAAATTTGAGTGAAACTGAAGAAAAATTACTGGCTCACATGTAAAGTAAATTAAGTTGGAAATTTTTATAAGACTCTAATCACGAAAACATTTTGAAGTGCAAAGAGAGTATGATGAATGTATCAAGATCCTCTTGATCCTATCTGGCATCTATAAAAGTGTGGATTTCTGTAAAACAGCACATATAGAACCACAGAAGTCCAAATCAACAAGAAACAAAAATGCTGGAGTTTCTCTTTGTCTCATTCATAAGTAGTTTCCCTCTCAAACTGGCATAATGTATAAATAAGGTTTATTTCTGAAACCCATAGAAGACAGAGCAGTTCAGTATTTTTAAGAACCCTGTATTTGACATCTGGCTAAATGTGTACTTAAGCTAATATTCACCAGTCCATGCACACTAGGTCAAGTCCCTCAGTGCTACAAAACATGATACAAATCATACTTTTTAGTTCAGTAACAGAATCAAGAGATTACTCCAAAAATAGCAGGAGATTGTGTGAAAAGAGATGAAGTTACAGTTAGTGCTTTTTATTGTAAACTTTTCAAAGCAAGTCCTTAAATTGCATCAGCCATCATACAGAGAATTAAGCAGAATCTACCTCATGAATAATAGCTCTTTTAGATCAACTTATGACAGATTTCAAAATAATTTCGTGCATAAGTAAGTGTGGGATAGGGCAGAAAAACAAGATGGCTATTTATATTGTGATTATGTATTCTATGCTGACCTGGACCAAGGAAATTTCCATGTATTTACAATTCAGTAACTATTTTGTTCTTCTTTTAAAGCAAACGCAGCATAATTCCACTAGAACTAATACAGTGAACTTGAGCTGCATCCATATAATTCAGAATACAGCTCATTATATAGCAGAGCAGTGAAGACCATGAAGATGAATCAATACGCTTCAAAAATATCACAGAATAACTTACATTTGCAAACAGAAGTAGGTGCTGTAAATTGCACTGAAAACAGAATTGCAGAGGCCTTTTCAGTTAATTTTATTTCTCTGGAGGAGTTAGTTTCTAATTATTTTATTAACAATGTAACAATCCATTTTAAAAAAAAGTACTGCTTCATGGACAAGGCCTTTGCAGTAGGTTTAGAGCCCTTTAGTTCTGCTCTTGTTTCTGTGTAAGAATCCATACCGCAGGCAGCAATTACGTGGTGTTGTTTTTTTGGCTAAAATTCCCACACATCTGGGATAAACAGATATTCTATTCGAACTTCCTCTGTTAACTCCACCAGTTTCCATGGAATGACTCTCTATATGCTTGTTAAGTAAATGATTGTTATAAGACTATGGAGACGTGGTCGATCAAATTAACCCCTTTTGTCCAGCCTCCAAAATGGTTCCCTTCATTTGCCTAAATTCAGCTGCTTTGGGGAATTTTTTCAAGCTTGAAGGACTCTCTGGATTCATCACATTAGCAAACTGTAACCTGAGAAGAGGGTCTTTGGAGCAGCAGGACTTCTTTGGCCTCCAATTGTTTTGCTAATCAAGATTATTGCCACTATTGAGATGTGGAAAGATAGCCTAGCTGACAAAATTTGTCAGCTTCCCATGAAATAGTTCTGTCAGTTTAGTCAGGGTGCCGGCTAATATTAACATATAAATGAAGTCTTTCCCCCTCACCCCTTAATAGATGCAGAGAAAATATAAACACACACAAAAAACCCCTCTGTGCTTAAATCAAACAAGCTTCTTTTCTCAGCTCTAGCCCATGTCCCTGGAAATCCTATGAGTAGTGGAGCTAAAGGGAGGGGGGAGGGAAGCAGAATTTGCACAAAACTACTTTTAAGCCATAAAGCAGCAAAGCTCCACTCCCCTGCTGATAGCAACAGGAGATTGATTACGCCTGCAAAAGTACAAATGGTTGCCTGAATGCAAGTGGCAGACCTCCAAAGCAGTATGCTCTATGTGCTGGTTTTACATTTTATAGCAGAGGACTTGGATACAAAGTGGAAAAGTGGAACGGGGGTATGAAAGAGTTATCTTTGCCCAGAGGTCAAACCTATGAGAACCGCCCCTGCTCGTTTGTTCTGACCACAGAGCCATAGCGTGGGGAGCCGGCGCTGCCATCCTCCCCTACTCTCGCTCCCCAGGCTGAATCACCCAGCACCTGTTTTTTGCCTTTCACTCTGTTTTCTCATAATCAGAATACATATTGTATTTTCCAGCTGACCTGCAAGGTGATATAATCTAATGCTCTTTCACCCACTTAGACAAATTTTGCATTACTTTCTCAAAGGCAAATGCTTTTCATCATTCTGGCGGCAACTCTTTCAAACCCCAGCTGTACCAAATCATAAAAAAGTCATTCAGACTTTACACTCATTTTAATTGTAAATGGATCTGTTGAAAGTTCTCTTAATCTTTTAGCCTGATTTAAATGTAAATAAATTAATATCTCGTGATATTTGTAATCTGCAAGTCAGCAATATTGGCCTTTTGGTACTAAATTAGCTCTTGAATGGCAACTGTGAAGCAGCTTTGTGTAGTTAGTGTACGCATCAGAGATGACTCTTCTAACAAGTTCAATAGGCTTTGCAAAGCATAGCTTTAAATAGAAGAAATCCTTCAATCATGATTTGTTCTTGCTTTATGAGAAACAATCAGATTATTCCTTTGTGCTGACCTGTGACAATAGTCTAAAGCATGAATGAAAACTAGAATATATGTTCCCCTGGTGGATTACATCAGCCTTCTTGTTCATTAGGCTAACATGAAAAATAGATTTGATGTGTTAAATATCTGTCACTGAAGAGAATATTAAGAAAATTGCTTGGAAGCAGTTTGTGGGAACTTCAGAGATAATGAGTTGATGACAAAGCATAGTATTTGTTAAGTACTTCAAAGCAGATCGTGTCTAAAGAGGTCTAGACAAGCCTGCCTCCCTCACAACTTCTAGAAGTTATCATACAGAGCTGATTTCAACTTCTTTGTCAATGTAATGTAAAATACTACAGTACTTGCCCAGAAAGTGAAGCTGAAGAACCGTAATCTAAAGAGTACCCTTGTAACCTATCGGGCTGAGTTCAATGGCATGTGCAGTTGTTTGTGCTCATACCTGTGGTCTGAATGTCACACTACAAAATTCTGAGAAACTTAAGCTGTGTTAGATTTCCCTTCCCAACTAAGAAAAATAACTGGGAGCCTCAAGCTCAAGCATCATTGGTAATAGAATAGAGCTAATACTAATCATTACAACATAAATTCTTGTATGGTTAAAATCACAGTTTGCTTTAAAGTTCAGATGTTGGAGCCTTTATGGACTTCCTGGATTTCCCCTGTGGCACGATGAAGTTTCACTGTGTGAGTCTTTCTCCCTTCTGTGCTCTTGCACCTCTCCTGCAGGGTATGAGATGGACAAATGCTGAGGGATACCTTCCTAGCCAGTATGCAGTGTGTTGATGTGCTTGTACAAAGGAATGAGGAAGCTTTGCCCCAGTGAGTTTACAATGTGGAATGGCTTTTGGTTATCTCTTACAGTATCAGTTCATCAAAGTATATATATATTCTGAATTTTATCTTCATCCAGCTGTAGACCCTCTCATAGTCTGCCTTTTATTAAAAGTATCAAATGTGAAACTTCCTAGATATCTTTTAAAAGCTATAGGAGTAGCTTGGACAGTAAGAGGTCAGTCCTATACTAATGAACTGTATTTCAGGTCAATGTCATCCAGCACTCAAGTCAAGTCTCCAGAAGTCAGTAGGATACACTTGACCACATATATTGAAATCTTGGTTTAGTTTGTGTGACTTTTGTTTTCACATTTATGCTGATCACATTCCCTCTTTCTGCATCCTTGGGACTTGTTGGGTATATAGTTCCACTAAAAAATAAAATCCTGCCCAAAAGGAGATTTCCTCCTCTGCAGCAATCACCCAGCTTGCAAACTTGCCTCAGAGTGATACTCATAATGGAGTCCTTCATACCTCAGAGAGAACAGCTGCCTCGCACTTCAGTGCACATGAACAAAACACCTGCTTAAACCTAGAAAGAACAGTAGGCAATGAGACTGGCTATATGTTAGATGTTATTTAGTTGTCTTTTACTTTATTTTTAAATATTTTAATATTTTCTGCATTTGGGACATTTGGAGAAAATGTGGGGGGTTGTTTATAATAACACTGCTTTCTTTTTTCCTGGACCATGAAAAAAAATCACACATTATTCAAATACAAGTGGTCCTTTATTCTTACCTATGCTTTAATGTATTAATGGATAGACACAGAATATTGCCTAATTTGATATTTTTCTCTTAGATGTGGTAGATACATGGGTGCACACAGTAACTGCAGAGTTTCAGCCATGCTATTGAGGGGGAGTTAGTGTAACTCCAAGGATATATCAGAGATCTTTATAAGGAAACTGGCATTTTGGCAGTTTGAGCTACACTTTTCAGTGTATCAGATTAGAAGACAGAAATGTCTCTTCTGGAATATCAGAGAGATAAGTAACTCCACTGACAATTAGTATATAACACTGATTAAACTATGGTGAACTTGTATCTCATGATGAGAAATCACACATTTCAACTCCTCACTTTTGAGATCTCTTTTACATAGATTGGTCCCTATTTCTGATAGATTTCCATCATTTTCAGTTGTAATGCCCATCAATGCAGGGAACTTGTCCATACCAGTCAGATTCTGTAGTTATCAATGACTGTTACATGGCATCATCTGGTCTTTGTGATACAAACTTATCATCTCTACCCATTCATATTGAGCCTGACTGATAACACAAAACTCTATACAGCCACCAACAATTGTCATTCTATTTGGAAGTTGCAGAAAAGAGATTAGGGACTTCAGGTTTAAATTTTAAAAGAAATATTCTTTCACCATTATGGGTGGTCTCCTTTCCAAACATTGGTAGGACAGTATAGTAACACTACCCAATGCTATTGCCTGAATTATGCATTAAAAAAATAAATTGCCTTCAGTGCTGTCAACCTTCTAATATTCCAAACTGAATGTGCATCTACATAACTTTTGCATTAATAAAAATAAGTTTGAACTTCCGTTTTTATTTTTAAGTCTTGCCCTGAATTTTATTGGACTCACTCTAAACGATAAGCATAACTATTTTATTTAACCCAGGGAAACGAGTGGGAACAAGTTCTGACTGACAATGGCTCTCTGCTGGAACCCAGAGAAGCAGATTCAAGCAATGCAGTAAGGAAGATCAAACTTGTTACACTGCTGATATTCTAAGAGTTTGAACTCGGGCTCCCTGCTGGCCTCAATTTTACAATGATAATCATTTCCTAAAATGTCTTCATTTTGTAAATGAAGCTGTACCTCCCTCTGAAGCAGGGGTTTGCAAAGATTAAATCATTTACATTTCAAAGTGTTCATTTTTTGCCAGTGTGAGAAATACTCAAGCAGGAAAATGAGTGCTCCTTTTAATTTTTGAAAGCTGGAGGAGCATTCATAGTGAAAATAATCACAGCCTATTACAGCAGCCTTGCTTGCCTATTCCCACTTCAAAAGGATGAGCCTATCTTTTCCCCGCCCAGCAGTGAATGACCACTTAAATGACTGATGGCTTATTAATACTATGACTCAGCCACTTCTCGATAAGGAGAACAATAAGGGGTCAAAGCTTGAACATCCCTTACAGGAATTAATGAGAACATGTTGCTGGTAATTTGGTCTTTTGGAGATTACATTTAAATTAAAAGGTTCTTGTGCCAGGCTTAATGGTGTGACCGCTATTTGAAATCCAGAGTCCACATTTTTGTCCTTTCTACCTGCATAATTTCATTGATTTTATTAAGCTTGCCTTGGAGGCTGGACAACATTTAGGGGGGGCGGGGGGGAGGGGGTAGAGAGAGAGAGAAACTGGCGAAAGAGAACTTTAAGCAAGTTCTTGAAAACTAAGCATTAAAAAATTAGGCGCATTTAAGGTCTCTTGTATTAAATACTTGGGCATAGTGTTGTTTTCAGGGTCAGGATGTAGTATTGCAAAGACAGTTAAATCGACATATTTTGGATGCATAACATTAACATTTTTCATAACATCTGGAAGTGATTCATTTTCAGAGAATGCTTACTCTGAAGTTGTGTGCTCTTCCTTTTTTGAAGAATAATTCAACCAGACTCAGGTGGCAGCATTAGTGCAAGTGCATAGGCCTTTGCTTTCTCCTCCTTCTTCCCATTAAAGACATATCTCTTAGGATGTCTGGTCTTCTTCTTAACTTTTATTTTCACATTTTTTTAATTGATATTGAAATTGCTCTTAATGCTTTAAAACAAAGGCATAAAACACAATGGTAAGATCAAGGTTATTTAAAGGAGTTAACATTACTTATATTGTGAATATTATAAATTACAGCAGGGAAAGCCAACTTACCACTTTCCTATTATGTTTTTATTGTAGTTAGAAAAATAGTGCATGTGATATCTTTTCCTATCTGAAGCCAATGCAATGATGATCTAGATAGGATCACAAATATAAAACAGTATTTGATGTGCTAGCTAGTTTAACCTTTTCTTACACAAATGTGCATTGCATTTTCAGAGCGCTTAGAAAAGGTGTGAATCATAAACATTTCAGGCATAATTGCATAAAGGAACATACAGATAGTTGAATTCAGCTGTTTTCTTAGTGAACAGTGGTCATAAAAATGCAGAATAGGTAAATGATAAGCCTAAGGCTTGTTCTTATAGAACACCAAGCCTGAGATAAGATTCTCTGTTCCACCCAAGAAAGATTTAGATTCGCCCTGGAAAAGATGATAACAAGTTCCAATGCAAGTATACAAAATGTTGAATAATGCCCCAGTGAACTCTCTTTATTAGATACAAGTTCAACGTTTGTGTTAAGTCTTGAGGAAACTGATAAAATGTCATTTTGATCAATAGTATGATCAAACTAGGAAATAAGAAGGTGGGGAAGGCTGGTAGTATCACACTGGCAGGTGACACTGTATGATTTAACTCCTTCCCTGCTTGCCTGTAAAGATACAAGAAAATGTTTTGGAAATCTCATATTGCAAATGATCTTCCTCCATTTATCAGCAAAACAGAGTTTCTGGGCAGATGAGATTTTTTTTCTTGTTTTCTGTTCACCAGTTTGATAAGATCACTTGATTTTGTGATCAGCCACTGCCGACATATATGGAATCTTCAAAATATGCTAGCCAAGTACTTACAAGAACTACATAATTCACTTCTCGTAGGATCTTTAAGCCTCGTAAGCTCTTAAAGAATTAGAAGCCACCCAAATCCTTTATTATGCCCCTTGTCTGGGCCCCAGTGGTAGTTTTTGTCCTTTATTCAGTCAGTTAACTGTTGATTGCTTTGTGCCTACTCATGATGTAATAGGCTTTTACATATTGCTCTTGCCAGAGGTAGCGAAATCTCCTACCATTATGAAACGTGAAATACAACTGCACCACAACGAGGACTATATTTCATTACTTGGAGTCTTAAGTTATACAATAGCTTTTAAAAGGAAGGCAATCCAGAGCAACAAGGAAGACGGGTAAAAAGAGGGAATGACTGGGGAGCCCACTTTAATTGGTGCCACAGAGAAAGGCTGTCAGTCCCCAGCACTGGGAAGTTGGAGCTGCCGGCAACTGCTGCCAGCCAGACCCTCCCTAGGGTATGACTGGATTGATGTGGGGCACTCTTGTTTTGTGACTAGTGACTTACTTATTGTTGCTGAGAAAAGCGGCAACAAGCCAAGTAAAAGCCCTTTTTGTCCTTTACTCCCAACAGGGGACTTGGTAGTGGTTAGTCATGTGCCTGGGCATAATCCAGGCAAAGTCCCCATATGCAATTAAAATAGATTTTGCTACTGTATGTGTTTATTAGGAAGTGGTACTCCAAGTTAAAGGTATTGTTCATTCTTTTATTTACTGTTTCCTTCTGATTTCAATGCTTAATTTTCTTAGGAATTTTGTTTTTCTTTTGATCGCTACTCATTTCTAAATATCAGCGTCCCTTTCAATAATTCCAGTGGTGTATACATTGCAATCAAGAAATAGAATTCATAAATAGTGTTGTCTATGAGTAGCCATCTTTCCTTAATATAAATTTCAATATATTTCATTATTAGAAATCTTCAATGCATAGGTTTACTATTTAATAAAAGTGTTAGCAGCACACACTTAATTCTCACAGATAAATTCTATTCCTTTTAAACTCTTTTCATAGTAGTCTATCATTTTTATGTCATCCTACCCCTAGTTAGGCTTTTATTTGTAATTTAAAAAAAAAATAGTATTATTCCATTTTAGGGTACTTGTGTGCAATAGACCTATTAATACTAGAAAATCAATCTTAGTTTGTAATCTGTAGCTACTTTAAGGTTTTGTGCTATTTTCCACAGTTTGAATATTCTGTAAGAATGCTGTAGTGAAATGCTTTGTTCCAAAGATCACCAAGCTTAGATGACTGTGACAAATATATGGCAGGCAAAATTTTGCAATTATTCATGCTGAGTAGTAGTTCTTCAGTAGAGTATTTCTATTAAGTTCTGTGGAACATTCCCGGAAGTAAGGAGCTGTGCAGCACACTTTGGCAGATAATATACTTTAACTACTTTTTCTTAAGACAAATCTTTGTTTTGTAGAGCAATATTAAGAATAATTTGAGAAAATGTCTTTCATCAGAAAAGATCATCTCATTAAAACCAGGACAGTTCATAAAATCCTCTTACTTTCATTAATTTTTTTTTTCTGGAAACAAGTTCATTGTATCCAGATTATAGTGAATGGTCTAACTAAGAGAGCTGCCTCTGCACTAGGATACAAAATGTTAGAATTATGCCCTTCTATTTGAGAGCTCACTTTGAATCTTTATTCCAGTAAATACCTGTAAAATACTGTAAAAATATTTCTATAATAAATCTATATTGTGTCTACATAATTGTAGAAATTACAAATTAAAAACTTAATACTCCTATTAAATTGAAGATGATTCATACAGAAGATATTTAGGGGGTAGCTTTTCACCTGGGATCTATAAGAGGGGAGAATGTTGCTACATTTGTGTGTCTGATAAGCTGAGACTGGTCGCCTGCTTTTTCCCTTAAAATCTTAATTTTCTCACTTTCTTTTTGCACAGGTGTAAGGTCAGAACTGATTGGATGGGACATCCAGAACAAGAAGTAGCTGGCACTTAATTCTGCTTTTTAAAGAGTATCCTGATTGTAAGTATTTCCAAGATACATTTCTTTCTCAAAAACATGTTTTAGCATTTCTTTTCTGAGTAACTATAAAGCACTGAAATATTTTTTGCTGATTTGGTTTAGATTTTGTATCTCATAAGTCTGATTCCTTAATGAAACATTTCATTGGAAAATGTCTGGCATTTTTTAAGACAAATTATTAATGAAATATGCATCACCTAGAATTACATTACTATTGCCAGACTCAGAAGGAATCCCAGTCTGACTTGGGAAGCTGTCCTGGTTTCACTGGACAGAATTCTAAGCCAGTCATGGTCTGCAGGTCATTAGCAGTTTGGAGTCAACCAGGGCAGCTGACCTGAGTTGGGTACAGGTGTGTCCCAGACCGCAAGCATCATGCTCAATAAAATGTGGGAATTTCTCTGAGGATGGAGGTTTCTCTCAAGGGTCTCTATCTGGGGAAGGACTCACAATTTTCTCCTCCCGAGCACTGCTGTACATTCATTCAGTGGGCTGAGGTGACTTTGTACACTTTATATTTGCATCAGTATTAATATCAATTTTGTTGTTTCATGAAATCTGTTTTCACTTCAACTTGCAAGTCTCCTCTCCTTTCCTCAGTCTCCCTTCTTTGCAGAGGAGGGGGCACTGGGTGACAAAATAACTGCTGTAGTTTAGCCCCAGATACAGACTAAATGTAGACAGGCACTTTCAAAACAATTGCAATGTAAAGCACTCTGAGAGCAAGACCAAGCTTAAAGTGGATTAATGTAGGCCCACCCCATGAGGTAAAAAATTCTTGTGTATGTTTTTATTTCCTTTAATGCAAAGAGAAATGCAAGGGACTCTTAGTTGCCATCTGGTAGTGAACCATCTTCTGGAATACACAGCCAGTTTGATTGTGGGACACTTAGACCAGGTGGAGTTTCTCCAACTTGCTTCAATTGCTGCCAGGATTGTGTCCTGTCTATAAATAGAGGAAAGAGATAGTCCTGCTGGAGAGTTGATTCTCAAAAAGTTTTGTGTTGTTGTTTTTTTTTAAACAAATGGCATTTCCGAGAAATTGAGCAAAATGTTTCAAGATAAAAGAACATTAAATATAGCTAGAAATAAGAGAGCCATATGTTCAAAGCCTATCAGCTTTGGAACCATGCACTTAACCCTGGAACTCAACAAGATTTCACATTTTAAATAAAAAAAAATTAACTTCCTGAAAAGATAAAGTCCATTCATCTTAAGGGTAACCTAGAAAGAAAACATAAACCCTGGAGAAGCCTTTCACTAAAATAAGTATCTCTGACATTAGGGGAAAAAATATTACAATGTGTAAATCTAAGATGGGTCATATTCCTTCTGAAAAAGCTCTCTTGTTACATTTGTACATCAAAGTAGGAGTAAGGTTATTTTCTGAATGGGTTTTTTGGCTAACAAGTACGTTATCTTCCAAAACTGTTGCCAGAAACATAAAATCTTAGTTCAGTGGGGAAAAATACTCTATTTTAGCAGTCCTATTTGAAACGTTATACAGAGAACAGGTTGTCCTGAGTTCAATGCAAATGTTATGTAAATATACTCATTAGAAATATGGTCCACTACTGCTTCTAAATGATACTGATAAACGTTAGCATTTCTGTGCAACACAGTATAAACACGTTTGTGCAACAGACATCTATGCTCTACTGAATTGATTTTATTTTTACACAAGTTTTCCAGTAACACAAGGGCAGATCAGGAAATGTGTAAAATGGATCAGTGCCCAAAAGACTAAGTTATACATCTCTTCTTGGAAAATATAAGGACATATTGCATTAAAAAAGAATGGCATAAATTACTGAAGATAACAAGATCATTTGAACTTGCATATGGAGTTACACTGTCTATGCAAATTCTCCTTACATTCCTAGCTGTAGCATGTAGGTTCTTTTTTGAAGATAGCTACCTAAATATACCTACACAAACACAACTAGATTTCCCTGAAATATCTGACCAGGTAGGCATATTTATTTTACTATGGAGTCCAGCTTTGTTTTTTTTGAAATCTCATATTATTATAGTAATTTATAGGTATATTATCCCACAAGTGAAAAATAGGACAGCAAAATAACTGAAATTACTTTTATTTCAAATACATTGAAAAGTAGCATTTGAAAATATAAAATACTAGACAACCTGATTAATGTGCTAAATAAAACTCACTCAAAAAATCATCCATCAAAAAAGTTTCACATTTTTGAATGATTATTGTCTTGAATATTAAGCTGCCTTGACAGCATTGATGTGTATTATAGACTATTTGAGTATCTGTTTTAATTGTAAACTTCATTGTTGTTCCTTTTGCACTTTTCCATCACTGCATTGTGTCAAACTGACATTTAATTTTTTTCTACAGGTTGCAAATATAATGCTAAAATAGAAAGTGAGAGAATATGTAATGTTATATATACATTCAGTAAAGTACTTAGATATGTGGTTTAGTGGTGGCCTTGCAGCACTGGGGTGAAAATGATCTTGAAGGTCTCTTCCAAAGAAAGATACTCTGTGATTCTGTGGAGAAAAAAAAAACAAGAGATAATCTAATGACAATTCTGCAAAACAATAGCGACATTACCACTGTATATCAGAAAAAAAACCTATGTCCAAACTAGAATCAAGAACCTGATTGTGCTCTCGCTGCAGGAGCATTCCCTTTTGAGTGTAGATATATTAGAGACAGTTTGCTAGAGACACCTAGAATGAGATGGCAAATAAAATATACTATCAGTATATTTTCAAAATTTAGTGCTTGTCCAGGCTCAGGTAAAATAGACAAAAGTTTTCAAATGAAGATTTTGCATTTGTAAGCTGGATTAAATATTGCTTCCTATAGCAGCAGACTGAGTTCGGCGCAGAGCAAGTAGCTCATTCTGCCATGGCTCAGGCCTTGTATTCTTGTGAGCCATGTTGGGACTGTTTGGGTTCTGGCAGAGTGTGTTTCCTGTGAACACCCTTACAAGCTCTTGGCTTCTATTCGTCTCTGAAGACTATTCAGGGCCGGTGAGTACCACTGGATTAAAGCAGTTATAAAGCAATCAGCTTCCCTGGAGGCTTTACTGATTTTCCATGGAGGCCATGATACACAGTGCAAGAGATGTCAGCGGGTGGACAGACTAGGGTGTTCCTTCTTAGCAGACCTTTCTTATATCCGGGAGGCACCAGTTCTTGTCATTTGGGGCTGCTTTCCGGGTTGAAGTTAAACAGATTATCATTGGCTGAGGCTAAACTTCAAAGCAGATGCCTCCATGATGTGCCTTGAAGTCCTGGCATGCTACCATCCACATTATGAAAGCACCACAGCTTTCTCTGTTTGGATGCCTGGGTCATGTTCCAGTGTCCAGCACCAGTGTATCCAGATACAGACCCTAAAAATATGTTAGATATACTTAGGTAAATTCTGCTGAATTTATTGTCCATTATTTCAAGGAGCTTAATAGCCTAATCTCTAGCTAATCTGACATCCTTTCAGAAATCAAGCTTGCCTTTTCCTTTTTGTATTGAACATTTCATGAACCCCAGTAAAACTCCAGTCATAGTGGAGAAAATGCACAAACTGCAACTGATAAGAGTCTCTGAGAAACAAGGAAAATTTAAGGAATGAAGAGTACAGCAATGTTTGATAAAACCTGTCCAGATACTTAATACCATAAGTGTGCTTTGGAAAAGTGTTGTGTTCATTGTATTCATTAAAAGAAATGAATACACATTGGATTGTCTTATTAAGAGCTAACACAGTATTTTTCAATAATATACTAAGGCATTAGTTTCAAATAGTTGGAGAATCACTGTTGGAATAAATGTATTTACACGATGAATGCATTCTCTAGAGGTTTCTCTACCTTTTGATGATTGAGTCTAACCCTGTTTAACTACTTTGACAAGATTCTTGCCTGAAGTAACATTTTAAATTAACATTCTTGGTTGTTTACATCTAGAGATTGAGGGGGGAAATAACTAAAAGCTTTGGAACAACTATTGAGTCTGCACTTGCTCTAAGCTGGAAGAGAATAATTTTTAGTATATGTTTAAAATTATATAACACATTTCAGATGTTGGTTCAGATTACTGTTAAAATGCTATTCAAATCTGGGAGTGGTTCTTGATGGTTTTATCCTTTTAAAAATTTCCACTGTGCTTTTTTCATCTTTAATTAAATTTCAATTCACTTTATAATACTAATTAAAGTATTTTCAGGAAGAAATTCTATCCATTTGCAAAACTGCAAGAAATTATAACATTTTCACAAACAAGCTAGCTTTTTAGGAGTTGTCAAAAATCTTTATCCTGCATCGACTCTGACACTGACGTGTAGTCAGCTGGTACAAGTCACTGTCATTCACTGGAGTCAGAAGAGCAATTTTGATTTACAACAGTTTAGAATTTGGCCAATAATCTAATTAATATAATCAAAACCATGTACAGACACTAGAATAAACAATACCAAATAATCAGGCAAGTAACCTATCTTACAATGAAATAAAATTAATGTCCCAGGCTGCTTAAATCACTGTTTCATTACATAGCTTTGCTTTCTATCGGCTTTGATCTCCTTCATTTCATTAGAGCAAACTTGTCATTAAAGGCATTAATTTCTTCCTATGAAATTGATCTCACATTCAGCATTGCTATCTAGTGACTTCTCCCAGTTTCAGCTTTAGTCTTTTTATACAGCAGTTTAAAAAAAGCCGGCCTAAATACGAATTATTACATCATAAGTAGAACACATGGCACATCCAAAAGAGTACACAATAAATACATTTCTAACAAATACTTTGATGAGTAAATTACAAAAGAGAAAAGACAGATAATTGTCTATTAATTCCTTTCCTTGGAGTAGTAGCAGTTATTAAATTAATTTAATCATAGTCAAGTAGTTGAGGTGCAGTGGCACTGCTTATTACACTAGCCATTATCATCTCAGTGTTACCTTGGGCTTTCCTCATCTGTTTTGCATTCCCTTTATCTCTAGATACATAGCTTGTAAGCTTCCTTGGTTTATATAAAAAGTGAACGTATTCTACATTTCGCAGCTGGACCTTCATACACAATCTCTGTCTTCAAGTTTTGATAAAATTAAGTACTGATTACAATAATTTCAGAGCAATGGACAAAACTCATTTAACCTCTAGAACACTGTGCAATAGTTCTACTTTGTGTAAGATTCACAGTTGTGTAGAGAAATGGAGTAGAATGCCCACTACATACCAATTTCTGTAATTGTTGTACCCCGAAATAATTCTACAGTGCCAGTGCATTTTTTTTTCCCATGAAGCTATACCAGTTTATTTATGGAATTCATGTATTCTGAGTATTGGGAGAAATTAGGACACTTTCAGTTAGCTCACTTATCTGTAATAAAAGCAATGGAAGGCTTGCATTTTGGCATCTGATAAACTCTGTGCTTAAAAGTGGATTCTTAGATCCGTAGGCTGGACAAGTGGGGCATCTGCAAATACACTCTCCCATTACAGTTTTTTAATTAAAGATCAGCTGCAGGAAATAGTAAATTTAAAATAGTGATGACAAAATTAAAACTTTCTGAAGAAGGAGACTGTTGAAGATAAGCAGGCAAATATCCTATTAGAAGAAATGGAACTAAATGCTCTATGATGACTCTAAAGCAGTGTGCAAGTATTCACAGTGGGCTATAGATGAGAATATGAAAAAGATGAGTGTTATAACATCAAGGGGTATGAATGACAAACAGATGCTAAACAGACAAATGAGCTATGGCTGAAGGAGGCCAGTGCTGTTTTATGCTGAGAGAAGAGAGAGAAGAGGAAGAGGTGGGTAAAAAAAAAATATAGCCCCAGAGAAAACTAAAAACCATGCTGAGAAGTAGTCTGGAGAAGATCACAGGAAACAGCTTATGGAATTAAAAACATTTGGGAAATTACAGCACTTAGGAGGAATTAAATATAAGAAAGTAATGGTCATCTATGAAAATAGAAACTTCAAAAAGGAAGGGACTGGGGCACAGAACCTGGAGAAGAGAGAGAAAATCAGTAGATATGATCTCAGCATGAATAAAGAGAGACATACTTAGGACCCCATGCAACATATCAGTCTCTAGGAAGATTTTTTATGAACAATTAATAGACTTTGGCAAAAGACAGCAAGGAAGTGTCTGAGAGAGGAATATCTGACTGAAGGGATGTCAGTCCTATCACAACTGGGATGAATGTGTATCAGTTATAAATAGCATCTTAATTTATTTCAAGTGCATATAAGTTGATTTTTACTGATACTCTTTATTGTTAATTTGTTGAGGATGCTGAGATTATATAGATAAGTATTAGCACAATTAACAAAGTAATGTATAGATTACATTGGAAGCTAAGGTATTTTTCATTTTCCTAATGAATTAACCATATTGAAAGTATTATTTTCAGACTTTGATTATTCTTGTAAGCCAGGGGAAATATTTATCAAGTCTTCCAATTTAAGAAACAGGCACAAGAATAGATAAGAAAATGAGTTCATAATGAGAACAGATGCTACAGAGACAAAAGATGTCTTCAGAAATAGTATATACCATAGCTGTTTTCTGTATGTATTTAGAGTTTAACTTTTAAAAGTATTTAACAGTTGTTCTGCTCAGCAGTGCAACATATGGCTGATTTAGGAGCTGCATGCTTAGCATTTACCTCTCTGCTTATGTCAGTCAGCTATCTTTTGCTGTCTGATTGCAAGGTTGTGTGATTCTGTATTTGAGATGACATGAAGTTGCACAGTACTGTGAAATGGCTTTGTAAACTGCGCATTAGTGTGAAATATGTGAATGAATTCATGGAATGTAACAAACACCACAGCGACAAGAAAAATTGGGGGAAATCAGAAAATCACATGAGCTACTTGATTCTCATCAGCTTCCTATTTAGAAAGAGAAGCTGTAGCGAGTTCATTGAGAAGACTGTTACAATAACTGACCTGAAGCTGACCCTAGACTTACTATTGACCCAGTAAGCACCAAACATGGAAATGTGCATCACATGCAATTGACAAGTGCAATTTCAGAATATGAAAGAACAAAGAAACCAGAGTTTAAGACCACCCTAAATTCCATGTGGAGCAACAAACACAAGGCAAGCTGAGCATAGCAGAAGTTTCAAATGTAGAGTGCCAAGATAGACCCAGAAAACAACATTTCTTTCTCATCCCCTTTAGCAGACATTTACTAAACTGTGCAGCTGGAGAGACAAAAGGAAGCATAACAGAGCATAACAGCAACATTTCTTAGAAAAATTGAAAATAAGATACATGCATGCTAAATGGACAGTTTTTATATCCTCCTCCTTCATTTTCCTTGACCACTTTCCAAAATTTAGAAGTATACCTAGTTCTCTCCTAATTCATCTTCAGTATTCCAGTAGCAGCAACATTCGAGGAAGCGTAACTGCTTTCTTCAGAAATCCAGGCAACTTTAGTGCAGCTAGAGCACATCGCAGAACAGATCTACCTAGCCGAAGGTCATTTTACTCCCAGAAGAACATGCTGTTCCACCTAATGTTTCTTCAGTATTTTTCTCAAACCACTATTACTTGCAATTCTGCTTCTGGGCAATAAGAGCTCATTACAGTACTTTTGCCCTGATCATTCAGAAAGCTGAAATGAAAATAAATCAGGCTCTAGGTTTTCTACTCTTGCTGAGCTTGTGGCTCTTCTTTCATTATTAAAGATGCCCTCAAGTCAGCAGCACTTAACTAAAATACTCTACATGTTCCAGTTCGGGGAGACTTAAATGTCATCGCAACCTAGAACTATGATCACTTGTATCTAGTCAAACCTGCAAACCAATCAGATTTTCCTGGGAGGCAGAGCATGAGGCTACATGGACCACTACGACCAATTATATAATATGTTAATTGTATCAACATAATACAACATCATTTTGTTCCTGGGTAGCCTTTTACACTTCAAATACCTCAAGATGTATGCAACCTGTAGCTTAATTCTGTACTGCTACTCTTTAAAGTACTGCTTTTGCATATTCTGTACACTTAAATGCTGTTGAGAAGAGGCAAAGAACAGTGATTTCCTAAGCCTTTCAAGTGAAGCTTGTTTTGTTAACTGCATCTAGTTATGATATTGTTCCTTACAGATTTAGTATTATTTAAACACTCCATGATAGTGATTCTTAAAGCACTTGGCATTTTGATCCACTAAATTATAGATAATGCAGTGTCTGTCTCATGAAGTCAGGAATTTGTAAGACTTAAAAAAATAATTATTGAGATAATGATTAAAAAAAAAAAAAGGTCAAACCCACATTATATAACATTACCTTTGTTACATTTTTGTTTCATAGAATGAATTTTTGAAGCAGAAATTTACTGGGTAGGTCATACAAGTATCTGTCCTGCAAAAATAATTTTTCTCAAATTAAAAAATGCCCCTTCCAGAACTGACCAAAAGTGCCTTTCTTACCTGCTATGGTTTTCAGTACTGTGTAAATTCATAGCTCAGAAGGATGGTGTAGTCAAACATAATAACTTGCATGATACATTCAGGTAGTTTCAATATATCTTAGAATCATAGAATGGTTTAGGTTGGAAGGGACCTCAAGGATGATTCAGCTCCAACCCCCTGCCACAGGCAGGGACACCTCCCACTAGAGCAGGCTGCTCAAGGCCTCATCCAGCCTGGCCTTAAATGCCTCCAGGGAGGAAGCATCCACAGCCTCCCTGGGCAGCCCGTTCCAGTGTCTCACCACCCTCACTGTAAAGAACTTCCTCCTAGCATCCAGTCTAAACCTTCCCTCTTCCAGTTTAAACCCCTTACCCCACATCCTGACATTACTAGACCGTGTAAATAGTCCCTCCCCAGCCTTCCCATAGGCTCCCTCCAGATACTGGAAAGCCAATATAAGGTCTCCTCGAAGCCTTCTCTAGGCTTAGTTTGTGAGAGGATTTTATTACTCTTCTGAAATATTTTGTTTCTTCAGTGTTATCTTAAAATGTTCTTGTAACATTAAATATCTTTAAACGTTGCATGGGCACCAGAACTGAGAATACAATGCAATTCTTAACTCGCCCTAATTGTGTGGGAACAGAACAGGAGCTTCAAGGAGACCTTAGAGTGGCCTTCAAGTATCTGAAAGGGACCTACAGGAAGGCTGGGCGGGGACTATTTACGAGGTCTTGTAACGACAGGATGAGGGGTAGTGGGTTTAAACTGGCAGAGGGGAGATTCAAAGTAGATGTTAGGAACAAGTTCTTTACAGTGAGAGTGGTGAGGCACTGGCACAGGTTGCCCAGGGAGGTTGTGGATGCTTCCTCCCTGGAGGTGTTGAAGGCCAGGTTGGATGAGGCCTTGAGCGGCCTGCTCTAGTGGGAGCTGTCCCTGCCCATGGCAGGGGGTTGGAGCTGGATGATCTTTGACATCCCTTCCAACTTAAACCATCCTGTGCTTCAAAGCTGCTGGAGGTCTTATGTATCTCAGAAGAGCTGCAAGAAGGAAACAAACAGGGCTGAAGTCTCAACTCCAAATCCTTGCCTTTGTGAGCTTCAGACACGCAGCACATTGGTTTTCCAAGGTACAGAGAGATGCGGCCTGTCTGTCTGTGAGTAGGACCAGCTGGATTGTTTTCAGAATTTTGACATTAAGACAGGGATATCTCTTTTTAAAGGCTGACTCTCCTGTTATGTCTGCACAAGGAGGTTGAGTAATAATAGGGGTTTATATATCAACTAATTAATTTCAATAATAATGAATTTATACTGATAAAAAATGTAATCCAATCTAACAGCAATCATGTTCTGTTCTGCTTTAAGACATGCTATATAGAAAATGAAACTGTTACTGTACAGAATCTAAAAATGCCCCAGATTTATGCAGTACTGAAGAAATTATCATGAAGTCAAGGATGTGCTTGCAGTTATTTCACACAAACTCTGAAGTGGTAGCCAGTTTTGCTAGGTGTTTCTATGGTATTGAATTGGTTGGCAAAAGAAATTGTATCCTACTATGAAAGATGTATGAGTTCTTACAGCTCAGCCATGCCGTCCCACTAGTAGTACACTTCTAGGTCACGTTAGCTGCTGTTGAATTTGCTTTTGGACAACCTCCCTGGGTTTACTCCAAGAGGAAAATACCACTCAGTGTCACAAGCTAAGCCTTTAGATGTTCAGAAGACAATTGCTGTATTAAGTTTAATTACTTTAGCCATTTACTGATGATTTAAAACAAACAAACAAAAAAGTTTCTTAACAAACCAGGTGTGCTTAGCTAGTTTGTTGTCTTGCCTATATGATCTTTCACTGTACAGCTGTATGGAACTGCTGTGATCAGAATGTAAATCCTTCTTTAGGCAGGTAATCATAGAAGCAATTTCTCTTTACCCTCCCACTTAAAATTTTCATTTGATGACATTACCAGATTTATGAAGATGAGCTGAATCTGTGTCTGCCAATACAGAGAAGTGATCAGAGGAAAAAAGGTCATTACCGATGGAAGAGGTCAGTAATTACAGGCCAAATACTGCTCTGACAGAAGTGGCACAAATGGCACAACGTTCAACAAAATTAATGCTTGCAGAGCACTGACAGTAAAACTTAATAAAATGTCCTTTTTTTGTGATGGTATGGATGTTACCCATAGGGCACACACACACCCCACACATCCCTTTTGTAAATCACCCAGACTAGACTCAGTGGCTCTGGAAGTTGAATGAAGAGTTATATTTACAGCTTAGCACAATATACAAGCAGATATTTACAATATATACAGTTGTATACAGAAATATACAAGGTAAAAAGGTAATACAGAAACACAACAGCCCCCTCAGAAACCTGAGTCCCAAGGAGGGGCTCTCAACTGCCCTTCCACCTTCTTACCACTCCTCTCTACCTTACCCCAGTTGTTGCCTTGTGCCCAAGGAAGATTGGAGGGTTGGCCAGGGGGGTTAGGAAGCAGGTGGATTAATCACAGAGATGGGAGGTTAGGTTAGAGAGAGGTGCAGCCCAAAGCCCAGACAGAGAGCAACTCTGTTATCTATATTTATATTCTTGTTCTTATACATGTCAGCAAGCCTATGAATGAAGTAGACATCACCATTGTTTCCCTTTCACAGCCTGTAATCTAATTCTTCTCACCAAAACATTCTAGCTAGCTTCAAACTAGCACACTTTTTCTATCCATAAGGTTGCTCATATTTGGTATTTGTAGCCTGTAAAGTAAACATGAAAAATCCCTGGGATGTAAATAAATTTCATAGGAATGGTATATTTGTCCATCTACTGTGAAGGAAACCATGATGTCTGTTCATACTGTATGTGAAAGAACAGCTGTTGCATTTGATTAGGTGTATGTGTCGTAGAGGAACATTCATCTTAACATGGACATCAGCAACTGGATGTTCTTGTAAAAGTCAGTCCAAGTCTTATCCCTGAGTCACATTTCTAAGCCTTTGAAATATGAGTTTCTTAGAAAAAAAATCAATGTGGATACTTTCACTCCTTTTCTTTTTGAAGTAAAACGATTGAATCTCATGAGTTTTGTTATGAAGCTGATCTTTGAAATGCAGGAAGTGTGAATCTTAGAGATACCAACATATTAAAGATCTTTCCAGAAGTGCAGGACATCTGCTTATAACATACAGGACTATGCTTTGCTGCTGCCTTGGCCATTCTTTTTAGTATAACCAATGCATTTCTGAAAAGCAGATTTGTTATAGTTACAGCTACATGGCAACGATTTCTCAGCTTCTTAATAGGACTCTCCTTTTTTTTTTTTTTTTGTTTTGTTTTGTTTTGTTTCACTTGTTTAAAAAAGTCACTGGCCTGTTCACAGAAAAAATAATTCTTGGGTCGCAGGGCTTTTGTATTTAACAGGGAGGTTGGACTGTGCTCCAACAAACAGAATTATTCAGCAAGTCATTGCCTTCAAGAAGTAATGTGTAACACCTTGTTTTGTTCCTTAGTTCAAAAGGCACTGTCACTGTTGTACACCAGAGTGTGTTTTTTTTTAAAGACTATAATTCATATGCAAACTAAGGGGGGATTCATGATTTCATAATAAAATGTTGAAACGCTTTGATCATGAGCTGGAAGGAGGTGTGAAACAGTGCTTCAGAAACAGACAGATATTTGTGTAATCAGCCTTTATGTATTGCCAGTTCAGAATAATAACATATGAAAAGCCCCAACTTACCTCATCTGCCTGGTACAGCCAAGGCATAAATAAAAGAGAACAATGGAATTACTATTACTCACTCACTGAGCCCCAGCTACATCACTGTATTCTTTATAATTGCTGGCAAGAAGATTAATGTTTTGTTAAATATCAGAGTAAGGTCACAAGGGGGCTTGCAAGGCTGTCTAAACATCTAGACTTTAAACTCCTTCCTTCCTTCTTTTTTTTCTCTCTTGATTTTTTAAATTTTATTTTCATTTCAAAGCAATGAACTTGTAGCATTTCCTTTAATGATGGTGACTTCTAGTTTTGCATTTGAAAAGCAGCTTCCACTTTGGACAGTGAGGGGAGATTAAAAAAAAAAAAAAGGCAACAAACAAAAAAAAAATAAGGGCAACAATTATTATATGGCTGATGAAACTTAATCACCCTATTGATAGGAAGATGGAAGGGTTCTGTATGTTGGAAGTGGATCCAAGTTCCATTTTGTCTGTCGTATCTCTGCTCCTTTCTGTCTGTTAGTTCTGTACTCAGATTATTTTTTTTTTCTCATCATATTAATGTCACCCTAAATAGTGATATATTTGGTTCAAAAAAAGTCTTCGTAAATGTTTATTAGCTTATAGCTCATGAACACCTAACAGGAGAAACTAAATTCATACTTTTACAAGAGATTTATACCAAACGTACCTTCAAAGTGTCTGCAGCATCAGACTGAGTTGATTAGCTCAAATTTCAGATCTTTTGCAGCAAACCAATACTGACATTTCTTCTTTGCATAGACAAAAACCTTACAGTTATTAGTCTTCTCCATAATTCTTGGCCTAAGTGGGATATAGTAATAAAGAAATACTTCAACATAAATTACCTGATTTTTTTTCTGTTAAACCATCTGATACATATTGCGGAACAACTTCACTTGGGAACAAATGCTAATGTAGGAGATTTCTGGTAAATATAAACACAGTTGTTTCTGATGAACAAGTAAATAAATTATATAGCTGTCTTAATCACATTTAGACTATTGACAGTCATTTGCAAAATGCAATCATATTCCTGTTTGGCTAAAATTATATCCTAATTTATACAGGAGCAGTTTAGCAAGCAGCAAACCATCTCATACTGAAACAGTAAATGTATCTTACAGGCCTCTATATATTCTATGTTTTTAGAGGTAACTAGTCCTAGATCCCTCTCATATATCATTATTTTGTAGAAGGGTTATCCAAAACTGGCATTTTGGGCCTGGAAGTGCTTAGTGTGTGGCCAGCATAACAATTGCCACCTGAGTGCAATGTGAATGCAGTATGGCCTCTCCTTCCCTTTCACTGTACTTAACAAGCTCCCTAAGCAATCACTTCTGTGAACAGTGAGTGGAACACTAATGGACCCAATAAAACAGAGAACAGTTTGTATTAAGAAATACTTATTTCTTGGTGTCATTTGCACACTAAAATATCCTTATGTCAAGAATTGAGAGGGCTCCTTATCAAAATGGTGCTGTTAGGGATCCATCAGTGTCTTGTAGTGGAATAGGCCTTTTTTTGAAAAGGAATAATTGTATCTGGTATTACTGACTTTTATGAACATAATTTTCAGTTATCTAATATTAAATAAAACTAAGGGCTTCAAAGAGTAATATATGGACAGCGCTGAAAGTCATGCATTTAAGTTCTGCCATTTTGCATAGAAACGCCAGTGCTGCAGAAGAGCAATAGCTTTATAAGCAGTCTGCTACACTCAGGCAGCTCTGAGTGGACTCAGAAAATAAAACCAGCTTAGAGAGCTGAGTTCAAGGAGATGAAAGATTCATGAATGCTTGTTCTTGACTAGTTTAATTTATGACTCTTGAAAAAAAGTTTTGGTCTGTCGTACTTAGTTTGTCAGTTAGAAATGAAAAATACTAAAAAATCTGTTCCTGGAGGCCTGTTGTGAAAATGCTATGTTAGTATTTACATACCAGCAGGCATTATTCTCCACATCCCTGGGCAACCTTTTCTGCTATTTCACCACTCTCATTCTAAAGAACTTCCTCCTAATGTCTTTTTCTGGACCCAATCCAGCAGGTCTATGTCTCTCTTCTTTTGGTGGTGCCATAGCTGGACACAATACTCCAAGTGAGGTCTCTCCAGTTAACTCTCTCTCGGTTAACTCCTTAACTCAACCCCTAAAATACGTGATTCATAACAATCCCTGAAGGTTTCTTTCCATTGTGTGGATAAATTTCTTTTCCAGTTCCTCTGGTGCGGCAGGAGGTATGCCAAACTGTCATTACACTGTAACTGCTGAAGGGCAGCTTCAGCATCAGTCTCTTACACAGCATGTAGTATTAGGAAGCCTCAAAGACAAAAGTTTTAGCTTGAGTTATGTTCAATATGGTCAGGATCAGAAGGGAAGTTAAAGATGGGATCTTTTTCACCAGACTTGTTTCTCAACTCTAAATATGATGCATGTCAGCAAAACACATGTTCTCATTGAATGTGCTAAAATGAAGGACCACTGTTGTTTAATGTTTTTCTGTTGGTTGAAAACAAAAGTTAGTTAAGCCTATTGGCACATGGTCAGTGAATGAAAATATTAATCAGTGAAATCTTTAAAAAATCTTAAATTATCTTTAATACAGACACAATAGGCACAGCATTCAGCATAGGTGTAAATATGTAGAAGTATGTGTGGTGCAAATGTGAAAATAAGGTGGAAGAAACAACCCTAGCAGAATCACAGAATGTCAGGGGCTGGATCACCTATACCAGATCACACAGGCAAGCATCTAGGCGCATTTTGAATATCACTAGAGAGGGAGACTCCAGAACTCTCCTGAGCAGCCCGTTCCAGTGTTTTGTCACCCTCACAGTAAAAAAATTCCTTCTCATGTTTAAATTAAAATTCTTATGCCTCAGCTTCCACCCATTACCCCTTGTCCTGTCATTGGGCATCACTGAGAAAAGCCTGGCTTCATCTTCCTAGCATTCATCTCTTACATCTTCCAAAATTAATATTGTTTATTAATTTTGCTATTCAGAACTCTCACTAATGCTGAGCACTAATTTTGATAATATCAGTTCTTTGCACGATCATGGAAATGTTATACAGATGATAATTAGATCTAGAAATATCTTCCAAAAATATATGAACATTAATTTATCTGGAAGAGAAGGTTCTTGGGCCAATATACCACTTGTCCACTAGATGGATTCAAGGAGCCCTTTCTGTTTGTGGCAGAAGGTTAAGGTGAATTACGAGAGGTTTTAAGGATTTACTCACAAAATATTATCTCCTGACTCTCAGGGTTAGCTACAGATTCAGACAGTGCCCAAAACGCTTTCAGGGAATTCTGTCTTGTCAGCCACTGAGGCTTCTGATTATTCTCAGGCTTCTGGGGAAAGGAGACAGACAATCTCTGACCTTTTATCCTGGCTCCTCTGGACAATCTGTGTATCTCCAGGACTTCCCATCTTGACAGGACACTTTCAGGTGTAGATAGGATGTCTTGCGATGTGCAGTCTTAGCATAACATCACACTGGCTTATGCCTATTCCAGGTAAACTCGAGGCAGTGGAGTTTCCAGGTAATTCAGGATGCACTGAGGCAGTAAGCAATGGCAGCAGGCAAGCAGCAAGCACAAATACAATAGCGAAGCACGTTACTTTTACCTGTGTATCTCTTTTTATCAATATAGTCCGAGACTAATGGGCCTTTGGACACAAAATAGCCAATCAGAATGGCAGTTAACCGAGCCTGACCATATTAGGTGAAACCATAGGCCATAGGCTTGCTTTACCCAAATTTGGAAAGCCTGTGTACATTGTTTACCACAGGAGCAAAACAACTCCGAGCAGGCCAGAGTCCTTAGACTCAGTGGCTCCAGGTTCTTTGTCCTCTTTCCCATGGTTGCTTCTCCCAAAAACAGAAAGAGGGAGAGCAGAAAAACGTGTCTGGGCAAGCCAGTACATGTATAAATCTATTTTGGCCTATCAGGTCTACCATGGCATCATCTGAACTTACTGTACTTATTTATCACCTTGTTAATTCAGATAGCTGTGATTCATCTCTCACTGCTCATATTTAGCTTCTCTCTACTGCAGTTAAATTAAGTCACTTGAAAAGAGTAACTATAAGCACCAAAGACTGCCATAACTGAAAATAGGTGCATTTTTCCACTTGAACTTTCCAGTGATGTGAACGGAAAGCAAAAGTAAATATCATAGTATCATCAGGGTTGGAAGAGACCTCACAGATCATCAAGTCCAACCCTTCATATGCATATAAATATGCAGCTTTGCTTCTGGGAAGGCAAAAATGGAAATTATTTTATCCTTAGCAATATGTATATTTCATATATATCAGTGATCATATATTATTAAGTACCATCTTTTAATTATTTCTATTACTTTAAAATTCAAAAATGTTACTCTGGCAGCTTTTTCCCTCAAGTGATTTGAAGACAAATAAGTCTTTAGATGAGAAGTACTTTTTTTTAATTACAAATAAATTTATTACAAAATCATTGATATCTTATGAAACTTTAGGTTGAAAGAGGAATTATAAAATGGGAAGGAGCTACTTAGATCTCTTCTGCAAAGATGAGTGTGGCACAGCTGCCCTTAAAATTTGTGAGTGGGTTAGTAGGAATAAACTTTCATTTTGGCTGCAAGATAGGTTAGACAGCTTTTATGTCTCAGAGGAGTATTCACAGGTACACTGTGGTAAACCCTGAAATCCTAGAGATCTCCAACCATCTACTTTCCAACAGTCATCACATTACTTGTTTCATAAGGTCAGACTTTACAGCTCAGTTATTACCATAGATAATTTCTTCAGATATATTTTCTCTTTCCTGTATATGAATTTTGCAGAATTATGTTTTGGAAATATACTCTATCATGTAGGCAGAAATTGACAATAACTTCAAATACTTAAAATCCCAATGCAGTAAAAATAAAAGCAGGCAAAAACATAATTGTGACTAAGGATAAAAGAAACAGAAACCCCTGGATTATTAACCACTCAAGGAGAAACAGACTTTTAGTACTGTAAACATTAATATTTTTCTCCTGACATTCCATATACTCAGAATTCAAAATAACAAGATGAATATTGCAATAAGAAAGAGGAGAATTATTGTAAATTGTTTGTATGGGACATAACCTTTTGAGTCTTGCTCCAAATTCACCTGCTAGAGCAGATATCTTCTTTGTAACTGGAAAAAAAAAGACCCAAACTTTTGTCCTTTTTACTTCACAATTAACAACAAGGAATTCAGAGGAGATGCCTGCCTAAACACAACAAAAGCTTCAGGTTCTGTGACTTGCCATGATAAAATAGCACAACAAACTCAGGACAAAAAGAATCAGGTAGGTTGTATTGAGTCAAAGTTGTGTGAGACTCATGTAAACCTAGCTGAAATTATGTAAGAAAAATAGCAGGTAGAAGAAATCAGAGTGAATACAGGAAACCTGGTGGGGTTAGAAAGGGTGGATCTGAAGGTAAGGCTCTCTCAGTAATTTCTCATCCAAATTATTGTGACTATGAGAATTGTCAGATCTTTTTGTACTTCCATCATTCTTTGAACATTACAATTTGGAATCCTGCAAACTTCTGCTCCTTCACACCTAATCCTCCAGCTCACTGAAGAGCAGGGGATGGGGTGTATGTTACTGGGTGTGCACACTGGAGGGTGCTAGCATTTAGAGAAGTGTACTAATTGTGATGGGGGCTTCCTACCTCAAGAACCGAAATAGAAGATTTGAGGTTTTGTCATCTAGCTGTTGTAGGAGTGCAACCGTATTTCAGTACTCTGATCTATCATCCAAACTAGACAAAGATCAAGTAAAGCTTTCATGCTTATTCAAAACCTTGAAGTCAGATTATTGTTTCCTTTGCTTATATTATGCCTGCATAATGTACCTCTATGCAAATCTGTACCTTATATCATTTCCTATTTGTTTGTCCTTGTTTTCTTGTGTGTTTATTTCTGTTTTCCTCAGGCTATTTAGAATGTCATTGGGGAGTTAAATAAGATGTATTGCATTTTCTGAAGAAATGTAATAACAGATAATATAGCATATTTTGTTCATGCCTGATTACATTCAACCCTGCTTGCATAGGAAAATGCACAAAACAAATTGTAAACAAAAGATCATTTGGAATCAGATTGTGCATGAATCATGATACGTAGTCTCATCTGAGAGAGAAACAAACAGAAATCTAGTTTTACTGCTAATGGTTTTAGGAAACATTTTTCTTTTTTAAAGAAAATTACTTGATATAATAACAACATGCTTTAAAGTAAATGGATTAATTTACCTTTTGTTTCGAGATAAATAAATAATCATAAATATTGTACTTGGTCCTGAAAGATGTATAACTCTTTCACACATATTTGTCTTGGTGATGGAGTTGGATCTTGACTTTGACACTCATGTCTGTGTTCCTTCTGGCTTTTACGGCTGTTTCTTTACCTGCAGTCGTGTTGGTCACTCTGCATCTGATTCAAAGTCTATCAATGGGGAAATTCTTACTAGCTTCACTGGACTTTTATATCAGACTCTGTAGGTTTGACCCATTTGCTCATAAAGTTTACTACAAAACTTCTACGTATTTTAATGTCTCTTCTGACCAGGACATTTGTATATTATTATGTGCACACATTTGTTCATTGACTTTTCCAAGTCTGTTGCATAAGGATTTTTTCCTACATAATGGTAATTTTTAGAAAGGTACCATTTCAAAAGATTTGAGAAGTTGTTTGCCTTCTCTGTGCACTAGTGACATAATTTCTTCTTTGACTACCTGTTTTTAACTTCAGTATAAGAGGATTTTAAACAAAATAAAAACAAACAAACCCTCAAACATCCCAGTAATACATTTACGTTACAGATTCAGTTTACGTGTGTGAATATAGAATTTTCTCCTTTTTTGGTGTATGTGAATAAAGCTCCTTAAGTGTTTGCAGGATTGAGGTTTTAATTTGTAACCCTGATCTGGCTGCACGTACAATTCTAATAAAATTTAATGAACATTATTAAAAGTTTATATGCAGGCAAATAGGGTTGCACATTTGGAGTAGTCATTACTACCCTCCAAAAGAGAAGTAGCTTGAGGTAGTTCCAATTTTCCATTCACAGAAATAAGTGCATTAGGACAGTAAGAGGGAGAATAGGATCCCCTCATCTTCAAGACAAAACCCAACAGTGTATTGGGTTTTTAATGAGAACCAGAAGTGCTTATTTTGCAAAATGAAATAAGAGCACTTCTGTACCTTACTTCAAGTTTATACCTGAAGTATAATACGTGTGCTGTAATAATGTTCAGATTTGGTACTTGTAGAGTGCAAATAAAGATTTGGAAAGCTGTCCTTGAAGAAACAGCTCACTAACACTGGAGTACAGTAAGGAACATAAACGTAAAGTACCTTCCCTGTTTTGAGTAAACCAGGTCATGTAGCCGTTTCTCAAACACCAATTGATTTTGCTGCTCTGGTTGAGAAGATAGTCTGGTAAAAGACTTTTCACTGAAGTTAGTTCAGCAGTGCAAAGCCTGCTTAGCTTCACCTGTTTGTTGCTTTGTCTTATTTTTATCATACACAACCTGGAACAAGATACCAGTGCAGGATTTGCTCAGCAGAAATTACTGAAACTCAAGTAGTTATTTCTGTGAACTGAGTTCTACACCTGTGCCTTAAGACTGAAGGTCTGAGACCAGAGAGTCTCACCTGGAAGAGATAATCATCTCAATAAGTTGATTTTCTTTTTAAGTCCCACTGATTCCAAGAGAGGTTAGTCCTGCAAATGAAGTTACTCCTGTGCTTAACTCTTTGCTGGATCAGGTATAGTAAACTCTCTAGGGGAGGAC
Source organism: Tricholaema leucomelas (assembly GCA_013400475.1). Lineage (NCBI taxonomy): Eukaryota > Metazoa > Chordata > Aves > Piciformes > Lybiidae > Tricholaema lacrymosa > Tricholaema leucomelas. The sequence goes on from WAAF01003019.1 coordinate 72,479, forward strand.
CCATGTTTGTTTTTATTTGTCTGTAAAGTCCCATGTATACCTATGGCAGCGTATAAATAAATAATAATAATAGAAACAATAAAAACCATCTAGGGATTAAGCAGGCCTTTTAAAGAGGCCAAATGTTCTTCACATAAATCTTGGATCTAATTTGAGCTCTAATAAGCTCCATTTCCTGGTTTTCCAATATTTTTAAGCTGCATTGCAATAGCTATCTTTTTTTTTTTTTTAACAGTTGTTTTAAGAGGGCCCTAAGGCAAGTATCTAATCAACCTAATGGAATTTTCCATGCAGTTAAGTGTTTTATTCAGCTCAAAACGTTGTCTTTGATTAGACTTACCACCTTCTCTTTTGCCCTTTTACATTATTTTGGCAGGCTCCGCAGGTGTAAAAGCTCCATCTCCAAAGCAGCTCCACAGTATGTGAAATAACCTTGCTGTGTGTGCCTGCTTTGTTGCCTCTGTGCTGTGGGAGAAAACTTCGGAGCCAGCTCTGCTGTTACAGCCCCAGTTTTGGATCTGCCTGTGCTACGTTCTAGACATGCAACTGTCCCTTGTACAAGGTAATCAGATCAGCAAGTATCCTGCTAGTGACTGTGTAGTGCTGAATGCAATCCAGGCCAACTACCTTATAATATTTGCCTGGGGTCTGGAACAGTCTTTGTAGTCATGTTGAACCCTTGTTGCTGTACTTCTGCTGAGTCCACAGTAGATTATTAAAGCTAGCTGATTTGTGCCTGTGAGAATTACAGTCATCTTAGATGGTAGTATGGGGTTTTTTTGTGTGGAATACGGCCAGCTCACGTACTTTAAACAAACTCTTTTAGCCTCCCAACATTTTTTTGTCTTGATCTTCTAGACTTAAAATTGTTTTAAATAGTGTTAGGGTATAAATTAGTATATTATGCTTAACATTCAGGTATTGTGAGGATTTTAAAGGTAATATTTATACAACATTTTGAAGATTAAAAGTATTACATAAGTTATAATTATTATCTACATTTATTTCCATGCCTCAGTTGAAATAACTTTTTCTCTTTGTCTAAGATAGTTAATTTAAATTTTCCTCCTTTTTTTCCCTTTTTTATATTACTGTGTTATTTAACTTCTAGGGATATCATTTTGAAAAAGAAAGACACTGTACAGGTTATATTATACTGTGTAGAATGGTTCTTCTCTTTTTTTTGTTTTTCATACCATGGTGAACTGGTGCTTTCACCATCCCAATTTGCAACCAGGGGTTTATTCGTGCCAGAACAGAAGAATAGTTTGTTTGTTCAGGAAATCAGCCAAGACTTATAAGGCCTAGATTTTCTCCCTTCTGGTACAGGTTTCTTGTTTGATATTGGAAAAATCAGTTAATTTCTTCGTGTCTCAGGTGGACATTTGTGAAGCAGGAATGGTGCTTCCCTACTACGTACTTGGGTTTTAATATTAGTTTTCTATATTAGGCAATACTCATAACTGTGATAGGAGAACCAATGTACTTCAGAAAGTATTGGTAATCTCCTGTGTGCAAATCACTCATAGGATCCAGTGATCTACAAAGTGGATATGGGCCTGTATTTCAGAAATGTGTCCTAATTTAAGTCTCAAGTGACCCTTTCTAAAGAGTCAGTAAAGAGTCTTTTCAAGATAATTAATAGGCATATTTCCAAGGTCTCTGTCACTGCCTTCTTACAAAAAAAGACCAGTACACACAGTTTGCATTCCAGGAAAAAAATATGAAGTTCTTTCTGTAAATTTTACTTAGGATAGGTTTTTTTCCCATGATTTTGTGTCAGATACAAGCAAAGACACACTTGGGGAATGATATGCAATATTGATTGCTACTGATGGACAGTATATTGGTAATTATATAAAGGGACATACATGTCCATTCACCTCTGTAGGAGGTGATTATTTTATTCAAGTTATTATCTACTGTAAGGGAGAAAAACACAAAAGCATGGTACAACACATGACCAGACAAAAGCTTTTAAACATTAACATTCATGCTTTTAATAGTTTCTCGATCAGCTCACAATGCTGAAAGTGCAGGTAAGATGAAGACCAAAATTTATCATATCTTAATTTAATTCAGTTATGCTTTTCAAATGGCTCATCTATCCCAGAGGGAACGATCCATAGCAAGATAATGTTACTTAATAGTTTCATTTCTAAAATGCACCCTCTTTCCTTTGCGCGTGCAAGTGCTTTACAGCTCAATAAAAAACATTGTGAAACAGGCACTGAAACATTATTCCAAAAATCATTTTACTTTCCACCTTAAATGTAGCCATTAATGTAATAAAAGAAGGTCTACTACACAAGGAAAAAACGAAAACCAGAAAATTTTATATGTAGGTATAACAGATCATTCCAACTGTGTTGAATTTTCTGTAAGTTGCAGTCACTGAAATAGGTTGATTGCTTGAGGAGGCAGATATTTTCTGAATTGCTTTTGGAAGAATGAAGATGGAGTTCTAAAATATGAGCTCTTTATACTCTGGCAGCTGTTAATCTGCAAAAATTTAAACTATTATTACAAGCAGGTCTAGTAGTGTCACTGTATTTCTGTCCAATTCTGATGGTCTTCCCTTGTACATTTCATACCAAAGGTGAAATGTGTACTGCAAAGTACTTCAGGGACATTTCCTTCTGTAAAGGCAGAAGTTCAATTTTTCAGTTTTTCAATTCAAGTTTTCCATTTACCTTGATTTTCTGGTTAAAGGAGTAGAAGAATATTTTTTCTCTTTGTGACCCATTTGTATTTGGAATCTAAATTGGTCTTTTATGAAAATGAGTTATCTATGAAGCTGCTTCTTCTAGAATATCTCAAAAGATATTATGAGATTGTGTCTTACTACCTTAACATATTTCTCCACTTAATATTTGCTTAAATGTGTACTATCTCACATACAGTAAGGCAAATTATGAAGGTTTTATTAAGGTTTGTTTTAAAAGCAGGTATTTGTTTCCTACCAGATCCTAGCTTGTACTTGATTAGGCTATCTCCTTGTTCTTCATTTTAGCACAGCTGTGTGCATCCTCATAGACACTCCACTCTGACCTGAAACTCACTTCTAAAATGTTATTTTCAAAGTTCCTTACAGTACAATGCAAGCCCTGTATTTTCTATGAGTTGGAGATCTAGAAGGCAGTTTTCAGGATCCTTCTGTGAATGAAAGATTTCTTATGATCACAGTACATGGTGTCCTTTCATACAAACCTCCTTAGATGTGACTACAAATGAGCTGGACGCAAATTTTTAACCTTGAAATAGTACTTTCTACCCTACTTCCCTTTTTTTGCTCACTTTATAGCAGTATTTCACCAGTATTTTTGCCACAACAGCTCTCAAGGTAGTATTGCAGAATGCATTTTCAACTCTAAGTATTCAGTTGTAATTTTTTTCCTCAGAAATATATTCTGCATACAGGTTTGTGTATATGTACAGGTATGTGTATATGTGTACTCACACACCTATGTATAGCTATGTAAACAGTGACCCTCAATGCCTGTAACTCCACTGTATGATGCTCTTCATTTGGTCAAATTAGCTAGGGAACCTTCTTGTAACCAAAAACTATCATGTAGAAGTAGTTAACAATTCATTTGAGACTGTCCTGAAATAGTTTTAGACTAGATGTAGAAAATCCATGTGTTCAGGTTTCTCTTCTTTCATACCGACAGACACGTTTTGTCACACTAATAAAGAGGCACTCAGAAAGCTTGGAAACTGTGTCCTGCAATTGGTATTTTTACAGATGGGTTATCTTTAAACATCTAATACAATGGCAATAGATCTGCACATCAAACAGTGTTCTCTTGCCTGATGCTAGCAGTACCTTCTTACAAACATGTTTCCCATAAATACTGTATTTTGCTATCTACTGGCTTGTCACATATGTATTTTTTAAGCTGTAGATTGCTATCACTGAGCTGCCTAAAGAATTTCTTTTTAACTGAAGCTTCTACAGCGTTTCAAGAGATGAAAATACCTCCAAAATTACTTTGCCATTCACAGTGTGTGGTGATGCAGAAATCATAAAGCAATACTGTCAAATTTTAAGAATAAGTAACTCCCTTCTAAAATTCTCCACTTAAAACCTTAATCTAAAATTTCTTGTGTGAAAACTGGTTAAATGGTTTGGAACTTTATAAAATATAGTAGTGAAAGCATGCTGAGAAATTAATAGTAAAAAACTGAGGTGTTGAACAGACCCCTAATTAGCATAATTTTAATTGTGGATTTGGCAGTTATTAAACTTTCAAGAAAGACGCATAGAACTTAAAACCTGGGTAGAAAAGTTTCTGTATTAGGAAACCAAACATGTTCTTATTAATCATCAAAGTAAACGTTATCAGGCCAGGTAGATCTGGCAGTTAAACAGTTATATGTAACTCTGGATAGTTTGCAGGAGACAAGATGATGTCAGGAAGTTGAGTCTTGTAGGTTGATGGCAGTGTGGTTAAATTCCTCAGTTTCAATATGTTGGTGAATATTTTGATGAGTTTGCCACCCATGAGTCCAGAACAGTTATGAGAGATTCCTAATAATGCTTTCACTTGAGAACAAATTAGAGTAATGAATCCACTGAAGGACTACTTTGGTCTCAGAAGACCCAGGAGCTGTTTGTAGTCACTGCCTGGAGTGGTGCCTCATTTGAATATTTCAGCACTAAGAATGCTTTCCTAGTGCAAAAAGTCTTCACACACAACCCTGAATTTTATGCATCCCCTTCACTGATGGAAGTCTTCCTTTAGCTTCCACTGTCTCCTTGGCATCACTTGTGGTGACAACCTTTTTTCATACTTCTCCACGTACCATCTTTTCCATTATAGAGATGCACTCTGCTCAAGGAATTCATATACTGCCAAAGATTGCAAGTATTTGACAGCCAAACCCAACTCTACATCAGTCCTTAAAGAGAAAAGAAACAAAATGTGTGGGTGATACATTGGCTCAGTAGTGTGATTAGCAAATTTCAAGTTGAATTCAGCAGGGCAGATCTGCCTTCAAAATGTCACTAGCTGTAGACACCAATGATTCTGAAATCCTAAGAGACTAGGTTGAAAGGGACTTTTAGAGGTCATCTAGTCCAACCCCCCTGCAATAAGTAGTGATATTCCCAACTAGATCAGGTTGCTCAGAGCCTCAGCAAGGCTGACGTCGAATTTCTCCATGGAGGGGGCCTCCACCACCTACCTGGGGAACCTGTGCCCAGTATTGCATCATGCTCGTAGTAGAGAAATTCTTGCTAATGTCCAATCTACACTTCACTACTTTAAAACAGTTGTTGTTTGTGTTATTGCTATGTGCCCTTGTAAACAGCCTCTCTCCAGCTTTCTTGTAGGCCCTCTTCACATACTGAAAGGCTTCTATAAGATGTCCCCAGAGTCTTCTCCAAACTGAACCCCAACTCACTCAGCCTATCTTTACAGCAAAGGTGCTTCAGCCTTCTGATCATTCATCCCTGGAAAAATGATGGAGTGGCTGATTCTGGAGGACATCTGAATATAGGCTGGATGTTAGGAGGAAGTTCTTCCCAGAGAGAGTGATTTGCCATTGAAATGGGCTGCCCAGGGAGATGGTGGAGTTGCCATCCCTGGAGGTGTTCAAGAAAAGACTGGATGGGGACTTAGTGCCATGCTCTAGTCGATCGGATAGAGCTGGTGATAGGTTGGACTGGATGATCTTGGAGGTCTCTTCCAACCTGGTTGATTTTATAATCTTTGTGGACCTCCTTTGGTCCTCTCCATCAGGTCCCTGTCACAGTAAACCAGATGAGGTCTCCAAGAGCAGAATAGAGGGGCAGAATCACATCTTTCATTCTCTTGGCCAAAATAAGCCTAATGTGGTTCCTGTTTCATTCCTTTCTGTTGACGAACTTAACCTTGCAAAGGAATTTTCTTCTTATATTTTAATTACTGTCCCAATTAAATTTAGCTTTCCTAAAACAATCTGAGAATTTAAATGAATTTCCTGTCCATGCACATTTGTAGTTTTTGTACTGCTCATTTCTTTTTTTTATAGTACATTGTTTTATTCTTTCAGGTGGGGTTGTTTCTTTTTTTTTTTTTTTGAAGAACAAGAAAAGAAAAACCTGTCACAAAAGTGAAATTTTTTTTATTGCATTTCATTTTAAGTCGTCTTTTTAAAGATCTGTCATTTATACAATGACAAGAAAACTTTCTAAATTGGAACTAATTTATGAATTCCTTCTTTTTGGCATAATGTCACTTTGCAAGTTAAAATGATAATGACTGGAGGGATCAAATATGTTTATCTAAAAAAGGAAGAGGGGTTTTAAGGTTTGCTCTCATTAGAAATCTTTGCAAACTCTGTACACAGCAGCTATTATAGATTTTTTGAGTGCAAAAATCCTTTAGGTTAAGAAAAAGCCGTAGCTGAGAAAGCTAAAGTTTGACGACAGCTGAGAATCTCTTTGTCTAACAACTACAAATGGGTGAAATACTTGTTTTCCACTTAGGTAATTGTTAGAATGAAACTTTATTTTGTTGCTAAACCAAATCTTCAGAGTACTCCGTATATGTGAGTGGATTCTTCTCATTCACCCTTCCATTCATGTGTGATCTTTCTATTGCTCAAATATCCACAAAACAGTGTGGTAACTGGCATTTTGCATGATGAGGGGTTATGACACCAAAATACAAAACTGAGCCTTTGCAAGCAGCCATGTAAAATTATGTAATAGAGTGATTTAGGTATATGCATCCTAATGTCTTACAGTGGAACTTCAGTACACTGGAATCTTTCTGACCTCTGTTTTGTTGCAAAGATCATGATGCTAAGGAAGAAAATAAGCTTTAGTAAATGAAGTAGAATTAATACCATTGTGCTCACAATATGTCCGCTGCCTGCAGGGAATGTTGTTGACTGATCTAATAATACCATCCTCACACCATTGTAAAATGCATCCATATGTTTCTTATCAGGACCACTGGTGGCACAAGTCCTTGATCCAGGCAAATAATAGTCTTTAAAGCTGTACAGAAAAAAAGTTTCATTTTGTTGTGTCCTGTACTATTGCTGCCTCTTACACTCCTGAATTTCTTGTTACTGCCAGTAGTGTTGGAATTTCACCATCTGTTCTTTCTTCCAAGAGTTCAGTTATTATTTTTATCCAATGTTCTAATCTCTTATGATGTGCTCTTCACCAATGAACTGCTTAAAAGTAGTACAATGGCATGTTTGCCCCACTCATTTTCTTTCAGTGGCAATGTAAGTATTTTTAAAGCAAGTACTCAAAAATAATTATTAAATTATTGTTTTAACACTGTGAAAATGCCACAGAAGATTCTCTAATGCATTGTCTAGGCACACTGTATTCAGTGCAGAATTCAGATTGCAAGTGAATAAGGAACCTGTTTCAACCTAATGTAGACATTTCACCTTAATATCATTTTAACTATATCTTTTACACTAGAAAATCCTTCTAATATCTGATGCAAGAGCATATATAAAGATTAGAAACAAAAATATAAATAAGATAAAGATTCAGTCTACGTCATTTACTATTTCAATCACTCTTCTGTTTTTCTCCTTTGAGATTCTGAAGAAATTCAGGGTTATCCTTTGATACCAGGTTCAGCTGATCATTATGTTACTGAAGGAGATCTCACAGCTAGTGGTGATCTCTGAGTATTTCTCAAAAAATTCTACTGTCACGTTCTCATTGTACTACTTTCACTGACTAAACAGAGCATTAGAGGATCATTTATTTCAGACATGCTCTTAAAAAAAATTGAGAAATAATATCTTATTCACATGCTTTGTCTGTTAAATAATTGAGAGGTTTTTCATCCTTTATAGGCAAAATTTCCAATGTGTTTCAAGTGTGATGTGACAAAAGCTGTTCTTTATGTGCACTACTCATACTGATACTACTGAAGCATAAAATTCAGTACCCTTCTCCATTTTATACTCAGTGCCTTGAAGATGAAAGCCTAAGTAGGAAGACTACAATGAGATTGTGCCCATGAGCTGTTATACAAGGCTTCAAATCACCAATGAAGTATGAAGAGTGGGCACAAGGACAGGTGTGGCAGCTGGCTGGCATAAAAAAAAGTAAGTTTCATTTCTTTCACATATTTGAAGCACAAGAAGATGGAAGTGTCTGTGATCAACATCATAGCCTTTTCAAAGACAGTAAGTGGTCCCAAGATATCTGGATGATATCCAGATTTCTTTGGAAGTGATGTAATATGAGGATAATTGAAATCCATTCTCTGGGTAAAGGTTTAAGGCTAATCTTTATTCTGAGATCAGAGATCTCTCTGATCACTGTACATTAGCTGTGTCCAATTTATGGGATCATGTCCTTGACTTGCAATCTGTATTTCAACTTCTTTTATTTCAAAGATAATCTGAGAAATGTTGAGATGCACTGAGGTGCATACTACTAAGAATCTGTGGTGTTTATACAGCATATCCAGGAAACTTTTCATGAAACAGGCTGTGGAAAAAAAAAAATCTCTCCACTAAACTGTGTCACTCAAGTATCTGTAGATGTGGGTAAAAATGATGCTGAAAATTTGTATTTGAAACTGTTTAAGGTATTTGCAGATGGTTAAGGGGTAGCATTTACCTTTTTTAAAATGAAATCAAACAATACCACAACTTATACTAGCTATATCAGAGATAAATTTTGATTAATCTTTTCTATTCAATTTTAGAATTGAAGTAGTTAGCAGCATGATACATAGGACTGTGAAAATTCAGTTCCAGCTCCACTTTGAGAACTGAATCCTGTTCCCTTTCCTTTCTAAGTCTCTTCATACAGAGAAAGTTCTAGCATGATCTAAGGGGTAGTTACGAGGATTACAACAGGGTGCAAGAAGAATTTTCTCATGGTTGGTTCTATTTCTTTACTCATAAGAAGGAAATGTGGTAGAAAAGTGACAACACTGCTCTAGAAATATTACCTTTGGTTGTTTTTTTATTTTATTTTCAAGAGGAAGGAAGAATAAGTCTGAGGTCTTGAACAGTTGCTTCTTGTTACAAGAATTTTATTTATATTTGTTATATTTCCTTAATAGAAAGTGAAGTATCTGACTACAAGTGACCATAGAAAAAGGTTTTACCTGAAGGCATAACTGTACATTGCTTGCTTAGTGAGAATGTTGATTTACTACCATGATGTCAAGGTGGAATTGCACTGATGTCTGTGGAAATGTTTTGGCCAGTCTTTTTTTCTTTAGATACACGAATGCTTTTTTCAGTGAAAGCTTTAGAATTCTTCACCGTTGTAACCAGACATTTTATTTTGAGTGCAGTCCTTTTATTTTTTTAATGTAATCTTTTTATTTTCAATGCAGTTAAGAATAGTAGTTTTGGAATGTTCTGCCCCCGCCTTGTACTATTGCTACTGTATCGTAACATTGCCATGTTGAAGTATGGTGATATTGACCATTTAACTGGTTTTACATCGTTCTTCTGTTTGAGCTGTCTATTTATCTTGGCAAATATTCAAGCATGGACATCAAGCAGGGTGGCTCTGGATATTATTTTAGTGCAAATTTTTCAAGTTTAGTATCAGTACAATTTCTTTTTATACTTCTAGTGTATACATGTCTACTATGGCCAAGTAAAGTCTGCTAGAGTCATAGCTTTTTTGGATACAGTTGTAATAATTCCAGTGGAACTTCTTGAATCACCCAGCTGGTTAAAGGTTAAAAAGCCTCAGACAGGCTGCTAAACTCTGATACTTACCAGCAGAAGTGTTGAAGATTCTTTTTCTTCTATTCCTTGTTGGTTTTAAAGAAATATAATTTAGCAAAAGTCTGTCATACCCTAGAAGGTTTGCGCAGACAGATGGTAGTTAGGAAATAGAATTATGGGCAGAAAGGGTTCAGTCCCCACAGTCTTTATATAAGAACATCTGCTTGAATTACAGGTCATACATAAATTGTGTGTGTGCTTGGTTTTTGTCACAGATTCTTCCCCTCCATTCTCTGCTCCCTACATCTTATATGATACTACAACAACAACAACAACAACAACAAAAAGCTAATTAGTACTTCCAGCCCTCCTCCCTTTGCCATTGGTGAAACTTGATATGTTTACCAAAAAAATAATTACGACATTCCATTCATAAATCTTTAGCACTGTCAGCATTATACTGATGGAATTATGATGTCCCGGTACAAATTGTCTGACCTGCTTTATGTTCCCCAGCACATAATTAAGGTGGCGGTGTGTTAAAGGAAGTAATTTTGTTCAAAGCTTTGGCACCGGCCGTGCAATCTCTTTTGCTCGTGTTACCAAGTTACCAGTTGATGCAAGGGACTGCACCATGTTTAACTCTGAGACTAGACATATCCTTGTAGCTCTGAGCACAAGGCTTTGAACCACACATGCAAAATTAAAATTAATGTTCTGTGCAGTGACTTTGTCATTATTTGAGTCTTAGTCTCCTGAGGATTTCAGTGAGCAAATAAATTAATGAATGATGGCAAGAAAAGCTTAAAACAAGAAATGGGTTTCTTTTCACAGATATTTTTAAACATAGCTTGTTTTCTTTCTTCATAATCTTTGTTCTTTGAAGATAGAAGTTTTAAGAGTCTCTATCAGGCTTTTGAAACTCTGTTAGCAAATCAGATTTTATCATCAGAGTATGCCTTCTGAGTAGTGATTGTAGGGAATCATAGTAGCATACACATCTAGAAAAAAATAGCACTGGCAATATAGAATGCTGATCCCACAGACAACTGAGGTGTGGTGTGCCTCACTTAAGTTCCTTAGTAATCACATGACATTGAGAAGTGCAATGTATCTTTACACTTCAGTCACACAAATGTCTTCCTTGCCATTTGCAGTCACACTTGAGGTCTTCCAAGCCTGTTGGCTATAAGATGGGTCTGAGCCTTTCTCATGTATTCTTCAGTGACTTCCAGATGCAACTTGTATTTGCAAAATAATCTTGAATATTAGGTTGTAGGATTTGGTTGAACATTAAAAAGGAGCTGTGATTGTTCAGTCTGGAGAAGGGAAGTATAAGGGGAGACCTCATTGCTCTCTACAGCTATCTGAAGGGAGGTTGGAGTGAGGAGGGGACCAACCTCTTCTTGGTGTCAAGCAACAGGACTAGAGGAAGTGGTTTCAAGCTGCATCAGGAGAGGTTCAGGCTGGATGCTAGGAGATAATTCTTCACAGAGAGGGTTATCAGACATTGGGATTATCTGCCCATGGCAGTGGTGGAGTCACTACAACTACCTGAGGGGTGGTTGTAGCCAGGAGGAGGTTGCTCTCTTCTCTCAGGTGGCCAGCGCCAGAACGAGAGGGCACAGCCTCAGGCTGCGCCGGGGGAAGTTTAGGCTCGAGGTGAGGAGAAAATTCTTCACTGAGAGAGTCATTGGACACTGGAATGGGCTGCCCAGGGAGGTGGTGGAGTCGCCGTCCCTGGAGCTGTTCAAGGCAAGGTTGGATGTGGCACTTGGTGCCATGGTCTAGCCTTGAGCTCTGTGGTAACAGGTTGGACTTGATGATCTGTGAGGTCTCTTCCAGCCTTGGTGATACTGTGATACTATTCTTGGAGGTGTTCAAGCAGTATGTGAACCTGGCATTTAAGGACATGGCTTAGTGATGGGTCAAAGGTTGGACTAAGTGATCTTTGAAGTCTCTTCTAAATGGATGTTTTCTGTGAAGGGTGACTATAAATTGGAGTTGCTTATTGCTTTAAAAATACCACCACTTTGGGCTTAAAATTTTCATAGTTTTACATAGGTTAAGACTTTTGAACAACAACAAATTCCATTTCTGTTTATAATCAAAATTATGTGCACTCTGATTTCTACTGGAGTTAGCACATGGCATAATAGTCACAGTTGTCAAAACCATGAAATAGTCAATTATGTGTCTAGAAGCATATGCTCATATTTGAATGTGGCTAAAACTTTCCTCTTAAAGTCAGGAGAACATTTAATCTAAACTTACATGTTCTGAGTGCATAATCTCCTAGACCATCATGTATATAGAGTCTGTCATTTTAAAAAGACACTCTTCAAAGGTTACAGTAAAGCTGGTAATACACATTTTGATATCTTTGTAACATCAACACATTCAAAATATTAATAGCCAAAAAAAAAATACATTTTAAAGCAATTCCCTGGTACAATACTGACCTCTCTGCTCTGTTCTCTAAATGAGAACACACTAAAAGACCATAGAGAGGACCACAGAGATTCCTTGAAACTTGTATTTTTCATTTCCACTGATCTGAATGATACAGACATTTCCTTTCAGCATGCTTTTCTACTGTTGATTCAGATCTACAGCTAAGGTTCCCAAGCAAATCACACATCTAAACATGTAGAAATGAATTATTAAGTATTCTGAATTTTAATCGTTTTATACCAATGTCAGCCTATTTTTTTTAAAGTCTGTTGCTTCCAAGGTGTACAAAATATGTCTTGTGAGGCCAAATTAGCTGTTACTCTTTCCTGAAAAATATTACTTGTTGGATAATTCCTATGCAAATACACCAGCAATCATTAATTGCATTGCAGTAACTTGGCTGTTTACAGCCTGCAAATTGAAGCATTAGGTGTATATAAATATATTGAATACAATGGGAAATGGAAAGACACTGCTTAGCAATAAAAGCTGTCTTATTCAATTAGCAGACTATTACATATCATCTTTCCTTCTAAACACCATAGGGTCTCCTAAACATTCATAGGGTTAGTGTTGGCTAAGCAGTTGGTTGCCTTTCAAATTACAGCAAGCCTTGTGCTTAAAATTACCATTTGAAATAAAATAGAACAAAAATATAACCAAGTGTAGGTAGGTCTGTGGCTAAGCTATTAAAAAACATAAATGAAAGACAAGAAAAATCAGGGTAACATTTGATTCTGAATAAAGAAGTTTCAGAGTGGCTGAAACTATTTGACAAATAATCTGAGTAGAAACAAAGCTGACAAAAATGTTTCAACACAAAGTTGAAATGCTTCATTCTGAAAATGTCAAAATTAACTGTTTTGACATTTTCAAATGGCTTGGGTTTGTGCATTTTAATGGAAACAAAGAAGAAAAAAGGCTAAGTTCACTACTTGAGCGCCATGTTGTCTTACCAAATAAATGCCATGAGATACCTTACCTCAGGCACACCTCAGTCTTCCTGCCTTCCAAGACAGTGCCTTCACCCTTCTACAAGATAATGTGTATTCTAGTTCTCATGATCTTGATGATGATCCCCTTGGCATGGTTGACTTGTATATTACTGAGAAAAAGCCTATCATCTGTGCACTGAGTCATGTAGAGACAACTTTAACCAAGGACTCTGATGTCTCAAGGAAGTGTATTACCCTCACTACATCAGCTACTTTGGGGTAAAACATCCTTCTTCTCCTTTGCATGAAGTATTTAAATGTTATTTCCTAGAAGGAGTGGAATTCATCATAAGATACATTTGCATAATAATCCTTGAGTATCTATTTTTTCCCCCTTTCTTTTTCTTAGTTTCCCCAAATTAAACTCTGTATGTGAAGAAGTCTTACGATTTGTTTCATTTCTGTGTTTAACTAGTCATTTGGCAGTGGAAAAAAAAAAATTCACGTGCCTTCTCCAGATGATTGGATCTTCAAAAATAGCAATGTAACAAGGTTCTGTATTTGGACTGATTGAAGCTGTGTGAATGTCTTGAGGAGCAGAACCTGTTTTTACAACTATTAGAATGCCGTCTCAAGAGGTGTAAATCAGCATACCTCTGTTCCTGTCAGTCAGGTGTGCTGGTTTATACTAAGCAAAGAATCGACTCATTATATTTTAACTTTTATTAGGTAAATTACAAATAGATGTGCTAATGGGTTTGGTTTTTTTCTATTAATTTTAGTGACTAACTCCTTACATGCTGCTATGCACCTGTTTATCAAAAGAACATAACTAGTTTTACTGACTCAAATTGCATATTTGTAAACATGAAGTAATTAATGCTGCGAGTTTCTGGAAGACTGAGATCTAAAATTTTAAGTGGCACATTTTGAGAAACAGTAATATCTACACTATATATTTTGTGTATGGTTTTGTGCATGTACAAGTATCTATTGTTAAAATGCATCACTTCTTTTCTACCTTGCAATTGAACAACTCAGAAAAAAGCAAACTGGCCTTAAAGAAATTATATTAGTCTCCATCCAAACAGTAGTATAAACCTTTCACATCATTAATTCCTGGGGGTATAAGGGAACAGCTGCCAGAATCTTATTTAAACTTTTTCAAAGTTTTGTTGGCATCTCCAACTGCACAACTGAAGATAGTGTGTGAAAACTGCCACAGATCAATATTGTATGGACTTAATTAAAACTGAGGAATATGCATATGTAACAGATTATTTCATAATATTGTCAGTCTGCCACATCCTTGCATTCTGTTCTCAAAAAGCTCCCCCATTGCAAATCACATTACTGAGACACTTTCATGAAAAACAGAGAGTGCATATTTATTTTCTGAAACGTTCTTCAAGAGTTTCATAAGGTTACATCATAAAATGTTATACTGTGCCCTTTGCCTTTTCTTCTCAGCATTTCCATCTGTGTGAAACAGCTAAATCAGAGTAAACACAGTACATAAGATTCTGAAGAGCAAGCCTAATCGTGTACATCACTAGAGAGTCCTAAATTCTCTTGTTTTCAACCCCATTGATGATAGCGTTGTGTACATGCCCAATTAAAGTTTAAATGTATGTCATGGTTCAGATTAAGATAAAAAAGGGATTTTCTGAGTCAAGATTTTTTAATCATTCTTCCAAAATCCAATAAATTCAGAGTACTTTGGATCACTTTCACTGTGCTTAAAGGTCAGGCCTTTAAACATGTTTAGAGAAAAACATTTTTTTACTCAGCCAAAAGCATATAATATACCAGACCTTTTCATACTGAAGGAGCCCTGTTGAATTATGTCCCAGTACAGGGTTATACAATTAAAGCACAAGCTCTGGCCTATCGCTGTAAAACAAACTGTGAGTCATGTTTTGGGAGATGAAGATGTGGGTTAGTATCTCCAAGGATTGTCACAGGAATTGAGTTAAGCCCTTTTCATACATCACTAGCTGTGTCTTTTATACCTAGATGGCCTTGTAATTTTGTGTGTCACCCTCTGTAAATCCAGTGAATAAGTTAATTTTCTCAGTAGGATATGTACATATAAATACAGGAACATATATTGTGGATCATACATTTTTTTTTAAGCTATAGTTAATTCCTGGCAGCATGCATCTAAAAATATTAAAGTGTGATCAATCTAATAAAAACAAATGGGGAACTCCAACTGATCCCAGCTTGAAGTCCTTTGCTGGTATATTTATGATATCCATATGTTTTAACAGAAATTGAAAGAATTACACAGAAGATTATTTCCTAGTTTTCCTGTTTGACAGCACATTTTGAAGTTAATTTACATTTTGCACACACAGATTTTATATGTATATTTAAAACACCTACAGTTCTAGTATGAACCTTTATTCAACTCGTTTTTGTAGTAATTTTAAATATTAAGTATAAAAATACAAGCCAATTCTAAGATTTTTATCATTCCTAGGGAAAGTACTAATTTCTCTTGTTTTTCACTAATGAATTGGTTGTTATTTTTAGTGGGTTTTGTGAAAAACTGTTATCTGCTTCAAGAAATAGCATGATTGAAGTCATCGGTACTGTGGAAATTAGGATGTATCTAGAGGAGCACATTATATTCATAGTATCTCTTCTGCTTCCATGGAGAGCTCAGTGTGTAAGATACTTTTAGTTTCTTTTGGAGTAAAAGAAAGACCTATCAGCCAAAGAATTTAATGTACTAAATCAAACAGTAGCCAGAACTGCAAGTTTGTGGATGTTTCTTCCTTCAAAACATAATATTAAATAAATATTTATGTTTGATTCTAGAGACTCTATTGCACTGTGTAACATGCATGAGAAAGACCTAATTAATTTCATCAAAGTGCTTTTTATTTCATATTTGACTAGATAATGCTGGCTCTTACAGAGTTACAAAGCCTGCTAAGACCTGCAAAAAAATTCCTATCAACTTGAGGCCGAAGCTTATACTGGCAACAAGAAGGTGGTCACATGGCATTAGCTGTAATGGCCACACACAGGAAATTTTAGCCTTTATTTTAGTCAGATGTACTGGGATTGATGTGGGATGATGCCATGTTCATTGTTTGGTGTAAGATGGATTGTGTGTGGAAAAGACAGAACCAGGCCTCAGTTGCAGCTTTGATATAGATGTGTCTTGAAAAATACTAATGTCCTGATGCCCAGGACTTGCCTTGGCATGCAATTCTGTGTTATTTGAGGGGTGGCTTTTTAGTTCTGTTTTCCATTGATATTTGTGCACTGTTACTGGCTATTGCCAGCTGATTTATGAAAGCTGAATTCAGCCAAGTGAGTGCAAGCAGCATGCTGTGAAAAAACTGTCCATGGTTACTCTTGTTGGTCTATAAGACAGTCCTTACTTGCATGCAGTTGTGAGGGCAGAGCTATTGTGAACTGGGAGCACTTAGACTACTATTTGCATGGCAATGGGTTGTGACTCAGTTCCACCTGCAGTGTCATCCAATATGTCCATAGCAGATCACTTTGGTAACTGTGAGCTTCTCCTCATAAAACTGCAGCAGCAATTTCCTGTCACTCAGCAGGGTTATGAAGACAAAAAACAGTTCATGAGAGTAACATGTCTAATTTCTACTCCACTGACTATCTTCAAAACACTTCATGTGCATAACCCAGCCTCTTCTTGCCTATCAAAGTGCACAAAAAGACTGGATGAAGCACTTAGTGCTGTGATCTAGTTGACTGGATAGGGCTGGGTGATAGGTTGGACTGGATGACTTTGGTGGTCTCTTCCAACCTGGTAAAAAAAGAAAAATTTCAAAAAAAAACCCCAAACCTATGAAGTTGGTGCTTAAGCTTTTCTCTGTGTCCAAACTCGGGAAAATTCAATAATGGTTTTATATGTTAACTGTTGACCCAACACATCAACAGGAAGCAAAGGTGAACAGAGGGTAGATATAGATTGGACATCAGGAAGAAGTTGTTTACTATGAGGGTGGTGAGACAGTGGAACAGATTGCCCAGAGAGGTTGTGGACACCTCATCCCTGGAGGTGTTTAAGACCAGGCTGGATGAGGTTTTGGGCAATCTGTTCTAGTGTGACATATCTCTGCCTACGGCATGGGAGTTGGAACTAGATGATCCTTGAGGTCCGTAAAGCCATTCTATAAAATCCATGTGCCTTTAGAGCAATAGCATAGACAAACCAGGCAAGATGTTGAGCTTTATATAGGGTGTTAATGTTTAATTTTAAGTCATTGCAGATCAATATCTTCTATTTTTTCCTACACATAGGAAAAATCATATTTTTGTCTGTCATTGTAAAATATAAAGCATCTAAGAACCTCTGAAATCTTGTGAGGCAGTTTGAAAATATTCCGGGAAATCAGCAAGTTGACTCAATGCTTCTGACCATTTTCTTTTGATTCCATACTCCAGAAAATGCCATGTATGTATGAGAAAATAATAGATGTAATTCTTTGGTCCATGATTCTGGAGACATGCAGACTAGCTAATTGGCATGGGTCTTTATCAGAAAAGTCTCTAAACCTGATCCTATCTTAGTGTATACCTTTGTAAAGGCAAGTGCTCTCATAAGCATCTTTCAGATGCACTTTCCACACTGAAAAGTTCTGAAATGTGTTAGTGCAAGCCTTGCACTGTCCCTGTCTAGCTTCATGATTGTCAATATGGCATTGTCCATAACTACGCACTCTGAGGAGCTTTTGAATAAACTTTAATCCCATTCCTCCAAGCCCCTAAGCCAGGTGCAGAATTTATATAGAATCTTCTGGCCTTGAGGCAGGAATGCTCCCCGGTGAGCTATCCTGACACTGCAGTACATCCTGCCATGAGTTTTAACATCACTAGAGACACTTTTTTCCCCCCAAAAGGAAATAATGACTTGCAGTAACACAGCTTTTTGTGAGAATCCAAACATGTGGCAATTTACGAGTGTCAGCAGATTTTTTTAGACTTGTATGGCAATACGTGCTGTGCGTTAGATGTTGGAATCTGACCCTTCAGCTTTGCCACAGTGGTGTCCCAGGAAAACCATGTAGTGTTACCGCTGCTCTCTCTTCTCTTTACTTTCTTTTCCTTAATGTACTACAATATAATTCACTTATAAAGATATTTGTGTCTGTTCTGCCTGTAGATAGTTTTTCATAACCAGAGATCCTGCCTAAGGCCTTTTTATTTTACCAATTAATTTTTTTGTACCATTCACACTTTCTTTTTATAGAGTTCATGATTGACTGAATTAGGGTCCTGAAAAATTAACTAAGATCAGAAAATAGTGGTCAGAAATTTGTATTTTATTTCTCCACAAGTCTTGTAATAATTAGTATCTTTTAATAAGAAGAGATGATTATTTTTTCTCCTACAAAAGATGAAACTCAATTCTAAAATCCAATTTCAATACTAACTGGAACTGAACACAATACATATCTCTTATGAAATCATGACAAAATAGTCCTTGCATTCATCCTGAAAAAAGTGAAATAAGGGTTTGAGGTAATTGTTATTAAGAACACCATAAATAAAGCTGAGCCCACTGCTGTGTAAGGTTCAAGTAGCAAATAATCTTATTACAGACTGACTAGTCTGAAACTTGGGTTTGGCATGTTTAGCATGTTTTACATCACCGTTTCTGTTGGCAGCAGCCTGCAGCAGGATCAAGAGGTTTTGATGACCCCAGCTTCTGCAGTTTTTATGTTATCCAAATAAAGATGCTCTTTAAGGTAGCTTCCTCCCAACATTTGATTTACCTGTATAGTATTATGGTCTAGTATAGCTGTAATTTGAATGTTAAATGTCTGTGACTGACTATTCTGTGGCTGAAAGGAACAGGAAAAAGACAGGAGCCTTGGCTACCATCTCTACTGAATGCACTAATTTAAAAACCAATATTTTAATAGCTTTAAGATTTGTTTCTATTAATAAAATAAGTTGAACTTCATTCTGAAAGTCAGTAGCAAACTATTACTACAGGTTTTGCTATAACTGCAGAAAGTCAAGAACACATGTATTGCGTCAACTGCAAGAAACAGCAAGTAACATATTAACCTGAAGGAATAAGATTGGCTTTTTGAAAGCACATTTCTTCAGGCCTGTGGCATATCTGGTGACTTCTAGTTGCCTGCTAGTATCCAGATGGTCCTGTGTTGCAGATAGAAAAATGCCATTTTTAAAACAGTTGATTATTTCTTCACAATCTGAGATTTTTTTTTTTTTTTTTGAGAGCTTTTTCATCAGTTCTCTGTTGGGATAAGACTGATAGGGATAGGACATGTGATAAGTGATAAAGGACAACATTTGAAAAGAAAGAAGCTTTATTTTTTCCAAATTAAATGAAACTCTTTGGCTACCATATGGAAATCCATGTGGCGTGGTAATAAAACTGATGGTTTAAGCCAGGTTGAAATTAGAGTGAAAACAGCTTTCCTGTTGGCATTTCAAAACATCTGTCAGGCAAGCAGGCTTTGGTGCAGTGGGGGAAAAGGGAACACCCAAAGTAACATTAAGAAACTCTAGTCGTCCTCAAAACCTTAATAGAAGACAGTAAGATTGACCACAGTGAAAAGTCTGTTCCCTCGAGCGTGTTGCTTGGAAGTGACTGTATGTGGCTGTACTGTCCTGGAATGATTCTCTGTAGCTGGTTCTGGGACCTAACTCTGAACAATGCTGAAGATAAGCTTCAGTGGGAAGGAAAATATTTGGACTCTAAATGGTTCTATTTTCTTCTTCTTATGAAGAAATATAACACCTTGTAGGTTCTAGTACAAGCTGACTCTAACATTTTTACAGGAAAAAATACCCAAAGTCAACAGCAAGAATTTTATAAAGCCTGTGGAGATGAGCTGAGTGGAAACAAAAGCAGTTTAGAACTTAGGATGGTCTCTAGCTTTTTGTGATTACTCTGTGGCAGCATCACTAGCTGAAGTATATAGTGTCATATCTTCCTTGGAGGAGGTCCGGGTCATCCGAGGAGTGCCGTAGGAGACTATAGTAAATGTGTCTTCTTTGCAAGTATAGCTATGACTATATGCCACCAATACGAGATATGGCTGAAGCTAACTAAAATTTTAGATGAAACTTTGTAATTGCTGTGCTTTGACTCAAAGTTCATCCAGGGACTTCACATTTCTTGTGTGTGTAAATCTGAAGAGATGATCTTGAATGAGCAGTTAGTGACTTCAGTACCAGATAGATGTATGATAATGGCAGTGTACTAGCACTCAAAACACTGCAGAATTCAGTAAGTCTGGACTAGATCACATTCTAGAGATCACATATGGAAATGCAGCTTGCAGTTTTCTTAAAGAGCAAAAAGGAGCATCAGAGTATTCTGAACCACCACAGTTCCTTATCAGTTAGGAATTTGCTATGTAATAGGTAGGCCTATCCTATTACCATCCAAAAAATGCTGGCACATCCCACTAAAATAACAGTCTCATTGACTATATCTCATTCTGGGGAGACTGCAGTGATGCCAACAATTGAAAAGTGCATCAGAAGTTGTTTTTAAGTACTGACCAGCAATGTGTAAACATTGAGCAAATACATGAGTAAAAGAAGAATGAAATTGTCACCAGCTGTCCTGTGGATGCAGGAAAATGCGTGTTGTAAAATGTAGTTAAAAGCAGAACTCTGTTTTGTTTGCTTCCTCTGTGAATACCCAGCTTTCAGAGATGCAAAGGTTATCATTTTCAAACCCACTCTCACAATATGTCTGCTTAAGCTGCCTCAGGACTAACTCTTATGGAAAATGATGACAAAAAGCAGTCATAACCTCCTTCAAGCAATCATAATGCCCTTCAAGTCAATATTTTTCTTGTGGTTTTAACTCAGGTCTTGATCAGAAGCCAATGTTTTTATTTTGCTTTGACTTCTACCATCTCTGAATCCATTCTTTAACACGCACAGATTCATGAAAAGCTGGGGACCATGTTTACTCCCCAAGTGAAGCAGCCTTACAGACATTCCTCTTTTCTTCTTAGGCTCCCCTTTTCTCTTTGGAATAAAAGTGTGGGCGATAGGCCATGCTTCAGTGTTTGGGACCATCTGCCAATGCAAACACAAAAAAAAATTAATTATGAGTGGTGTCTTCCCATGCTAATCATTTATTGTGAAGGAGTTTTTCAGCTTGTTTGTAATGGCTGTAGCCTAAGGGTGCACACTGTATAAATTGCCTGATTACTGGATACAGAACACTTCTTAATAGGCCTCAGATGATTAGGAGAGGGGAAAGAAATTAAAAAGGCCATTTCCCTTTAAGTATGCAAATGGATTGCAGAACAATAGACAAAGATATGATAGACCATGATAAAACATACCCTCTTTTCTTTTACCTTAAATTATGTACTAGGCAAGTAGCAAGCTTCATTACATGTGTCAGCTGAGATGTGAATTGTTTCATAATTGAAACAATGCCATTGCCAGATAGTGCATGTTAGATTTCAAGATAAACTACCAGTTTTTGTGCCCTCAAGCAATTTGGGGTCTGCTGCCTAAATCTGTCTTAGCAATGGTTACATTCTGACCTTGGTTTAATTTAACTCTGCCTACTTTAGCTTCCTTGAGCTGCCTATTCAATGGTAAAGACTAAATGTATTTTTGTCACACCAGATCCTCCTCCTGAGTCATAGATTATGTGTCTGCATCTCCTAAACAGCTAGTATTTTACTGCCTATTTGAAAGTAGCTGGATGTGTTTAAACAGTTAAGTGAACAGCAGGAGCCATCTCCTAGCTGACTGTCGCATTCTTACATATATATGCATTCTTTCTTTCCCATACGCTTATACAAGTGGGTCAAGCATCTGCTCTGTCCTGGAAGCTTGGATATTTGGGAAGGTACAAATTCAGCTTAATAGTCAGAAACAGCTCCTATGAAATTGAAGAGACAGAGGAGATGGCTAACACTGCTTCTGACGATTGCTCTTCAATTACGCATAAGGCTCTTTGGAGCCTAAATCACTACAGAAGTTAGTCAGAAGTGGGTGCATAACAACTACAACCCTTCGTAAAATCACACCTCACCCCTCTACCCCCACCCCATGGTGAAGGAAGGTTTTTACTATCTGTGGTAAAGTGCAGCAAGGGTAGCTAGCAAAAAGCTCCCATGTGCTAACAGTAGGACAGTCTGAAGCAACGTTTCACTGCATATTTGAATGAAGGTTTGGTTCTGACAGCCACGTTGTTGTGCCACCAGCAGACACGATGCTGACAATCACCAGATGCAGGTCAAAATTTTATTTTAATATATAACCATTTGGGTTTAAGATTTTCTTTACAAGTGTGATGTGTCAAAAGCATCAGGGATTAGACCATAAATTCAGTCTGTGTTGATTTTTTTTGGATAGTTAAAGATAG
This sequence comes from Tricholaema leucomelas, assembly GCA_013400475.1. NCBI lineage: Eukaryota > Metazoa > Chordata > Aves > Piciformes > Lybiidae > Tricholaema lacrymosa > Tricholaema leucomelas. The sequence continues at coordinate 94,904 of WAAF01003019.1, forward strand.
AATTCTTCTGTAATTATGAAAGTGCAGGACTTGAACACAAAATATGAAGCTTATTCTAGAGGTGTCAGATTTGAAAAAAACCAACAATTTAAACTGCCTGCATTTTAGGTATTTCTTAAAAGAGCACAGGAACAGAGTCTAAGTTTGCAAGTTTAGCTAGAGGAAGCTAATGAGATCAGATGTGACTCAGTCATGAGAAGCTCCACTACGCATGACAAACAGTGACGTTTTAGTGTGTCTTCCCAAATAAATCAAAATAAAGAATCAGGAAACAGTCCAGTCTAAATGTTTTTAGATAAATATTTTGTTTGCCATATAATAAGTAAACAAGGAACTGACAAAACATCTTGAAGTATGTGAGCTGTGTTTGTATGGTACATTTTCTGCTGGTGCAGTCTTCCCTATGTTCTCAACACATTTCTTCTCAGAAAAGAAACATATTTGCAGGTGCACCTCACTTGTAGAGCCCAATCCTCCAATGCGAGTTCAAGGTGTTAGGTACGGGATTGTCTTTCCTCTCACTTGGAATCTTTTCATTGCTATAATAGATTTCCCTTTAGCTCCTTGCCGTGAGCAGTTATTGCCTCAGTCAGATGCAAGGCAGAAAAGAGGGGAGGGGGAAGAGCAAAGAGAATTTTATGATACAGTCATCTGGGGCTTCCAAGAGTTGTAAATCAGGATTTAGAGTGATATTGCTGTTCTTTCATTTATTTCACCAAGTAACAAGGGAAACAGCACTTTGAATGTAGCACTAATGAATAAATAACACATTCATTTGGAAGCTGGAGTTGAGAGTGAGAAATATATCCAGTATTTTTTGTGGCCCTAAAGTTCCATTAACATATTAGATAAGAGAGAGGAGCCACGCAGACAGATGTACATGGTGCAAGAGTGGCCCTACCATCTGTCCCAGCCAACAGGGAAGCAAGTGCATGATGTTCCTTCCATATCTTTGTTAGTAGTGTTAGTAGTATTTAGGGTTCCCATGCATTGTTAAACTATTTTTACCTAAGTGACATCAGAAGAGCATGTGTGAAAGTGCAATTCCTTTTATTTAGCATCCACACTTACCTGAAGACTCAGGCTTGGTTGCATCCTGTGAGGTCCTGGCCTAGATGACACAAAGCACAATGAGGGATCACCAGTCCTGCTAGGGAAGCTCTGACCACTTCTTTCAGAGCTCTGTGTCCATGTGATTAGATTGTTTGATGAAACTGACATGGATAGATGGTTGTCCACCAACAGAGCTGTCACTGCAGTAGTACATGAACTTTCTGGATTTGATGAAATACTGTCTGGTCCCTTAAAATATCAAGATGATCAGAGAGTAAGATATTTTAAATTTTTCTGTTCTACTATTGCTCCTTATTTCACTGTTGCAGTGCTTGCTAAATAGCCACTTGTGTAGACATGCTTACAACTGTCCTTTGGTTGCCTAGTAGATCCTTTCTAAGTGTTTCTCTCTTGATTCAGTTACAGCAAGAAAAAACTATGGTATGTTGCCTTAAACAGCTCCAAGTATACTTTTTCTAATAATTTGCACAGTGGAGATCTGTCATATACACCTTTTTTTATCTTTAGTACACCTTGCTAATAGAATCTATGAAGAGCTGGAAGCTATGATGAATTTTCACTTTGGTTTTGAGCTGGAGTACCTTCCACAAATACGTGCTTGCTGTTCCCTATGGATGCAGGCGTATCAGGATCGCTATCCTCGTTCAGACATGAACAATTATTTTTAAATAGATATGTAACAGACTGTTAATTTTTATAAAGTGAATATTTGCAATTAGCATCAACAAATACATTTCATTTCATTTGATGTTTGTGTTTTCACTTGTTCTTAACTATTAGATAGATGAAAAGCTTTGAATCCAGTTTGAAATATGGTATTATATATCCCGCATCAGGTATCTTTGAAATAGTGTGTGTGGGTGTTTATGACATTTTTGAAGATTGATGATTGACAGTCACTCCCATAAAAAGTAGTAATATGAAGAATCACTTGTTCCAAGAATGCTAAGAACATTCTTTGCTTTGACTTTTATTCCTTCATTTCTAAAACCTGAAAAACAGGTTTATTTTTTGAGAATAAGAAAATATGAACAAAAAGTCTTTATGTTAGAATAATCTACTGGTTGTGTTAATTTGAATGTATAATCTAAAAATTCAGCTCATTCTGCCTCCTAATGTCACACAGTACAGTACTTTTTCAGGTCTTGTTGATTGTGAACTTAACAGAAAGGCAAAGCAGCTAGAAAATCAGTGTAAGGAAAAAGTGATTTTATGAGGCAATGTCTTCCACAGCGTGTGAAAACCAGCAGAAAATAACATTATCAGAAGTGGAAAACGGCTTTAGCTTCTAATCACACTTCACTGTACTTGGAATAAAGGTCAAACAGCATTTTAGACCCTGAAGAAGCCACACTGGTAGAGAAGCTGCCTGGGTAGCAATCTCCTATTTGAATGCAGGCAACTCTTACAGTAAAGCTAAGCTCTGCAGGTTTTGATATCATAGAGCCCCTGTCTCTACTCAGATCATTATAGATGATGATGCAAAATATCATAGTGTGGTGATATAGTTTGAGATAGGTTGGAATCTTAAAATGCTTTTTCGTTTATTTAATTTTTTGGTTTGTAATCAGAGTTTCACACAGAGAGTCTGTTGTTTTGTGAAGTTTCAGGCTTGTAGGCTAGATGAGTTTATTAAAGCTCAAAGCAAAAAATTATGATAATGTGTGCATTGAATTATTTTTGTCGCCTGTTACAAGATTTTTACAGGTGAAACATTTTTTTATCATAACATATAAATTGCAGTCTCTCTAATGTTTAGACTAAGACTTTTTTGTTTACTCCTCGAGTTTCCACTGGATTCATCTGGCTTTCAGTCACAACAGTCATAAATTTTATCTTGTCTATTCCAAGTCACACTTCACTATAGACATCTTTTATTAAGCTGTCATATAATATATAATCATATAACTAAAAAAATGGCCATATAACTTAGAAAAAATGATGAGTGAAGTGTTCTCATAGGCTATTCTGCCAAGAGGTAGATTTTAGCCATCAGGGTTTCACTTAAATTTCTTTGTACAACGGTGGTACTTATGTAGTCTTTAAGAAGTATGGGCTTGTGATATTACAGGATTTGGGCAAGGACAGCTCATTTTAATTTTCTGAGTACAGAGCAACAAGATATCTAACTGTAGGCTGTTCCTGTTCAGCATGCTGACAAGAGATCTTTCATTAGTGTAAGTAAGTACAGCTCTCCCAAACTCCCTCATAGCAGCTGTGAATCTAGGTAGGTTTATAGATCTCATGTTTTAGCAGTTACCATCCAACTCTAAAACACAAGGCCTTTGTTGTTGTTGTTGTTGTTCTGTACTTCAGTGACCTCTTTCTACAGCAGTGGTGCACTATGTAGTAATTGAAAGAAGTGCCTTTTTAGCCTTCAACAAATCAGATTTAAAGAAAGAATCAAGTCAGATTCCAGGGCTTAAAAAAAATACTCTTTTTGTGAGTGAATTAATCATATATGTTTAGTAATGCTTACATTCTTAATCTAAAAATAGTTGGAAGACAATACATCTAGTTTATAGGAAGACAAAGTCGAAATACAGGTAATCCTCTAGGTCTGCCTTTGCCCTGCTAGGTAAACAGCTTAAATGTAGTGGGCCAGTTCCTATTCAGCCTCTAAGAGCAGAATTGGAACATCTACCTCCCTCAGAAAGTGTGTTGATATCTGATGGCAAAAGAGAAACTCTAAGATCAAAAAAAAAAAAATCAAAACAACCCACAAGTCATAAGATAACAAAGACATTTTCTTGTTGTTTTAAAAGACAGATAACTTCTTAAACTATGCATCCATATGGGGAAGTAAAAGGTAAGACCTCCTTTGTGTATCTGTAAACTTAATCTATTCATGTTTGAAATGCTAGGGATAACAGCACTGCAAATAGGATGTTATTTTTAAGGCTTTTAAAGTCAAATTTCTCACTTGTCTTGCACTTCTCTACTTCTGAGTGAGGCTCCTTACATCAGAGACCACACACATAATACCCAGGCTCTGCAGAAATTAAGCATTCCTATTTATTTTTTAGTGAAGGAATTACACATCTTTTAGTCTGCAACACTTTGTGCTTATCACATTCAATAAAAGGCAATATCTATTTCTAGGTTACCAGTACTTTTGCTTAAATTTTGGGAACAGAAGTAAAAATATCACAATTTCCACTAGCTCCTGGGGGACAGCTCAATGTGTTTTAATGTAAAATACACGGTAATCTATTGAAAGAATGATGAATAACTTGTGAACAAGTTAGTTACTGACATATTCTGAAATGCCTGTTGTTCTCCACTGTAGTGTGAATTCATCAGAGTATGAATCACTCAGTAATCGTGAAACAACGTCACAGGTAGCATATACCATTACATTCCAGAAGAGTGACAAATGTGGTATTTTGCACTGCTGTGGATGACTGATGATGCAGGAATAAGTAGGAGTAGGAAGTATACTGTTATAAAGCTCTCTCTTAAATGAATGCTAAAAGCAATCAGCTAGCAAATATTATTTTGTCATTATTTTGTGCTTGAAACAATGAAAAGCAAACCCAAGCATTATCTCAGATCCTCTAGCATATTTGTCCTTCCCTGATGTGCATGTGCTGGAGAACACAATTTAGTCTTGTTTGCATGTTTGAAATCTGCAGGCTTCTTAGGTTTGCCTGGGTCTTCCTGGATATACTTTTGAAAACCGATGTCAGTGTAAGTTTTCTTCTTGAAAAGGTTGTTCACTGGTGAGGCTCAAGCTCTTCATCTTTTTTCCCATCAAGTTCTTTGACCTGTGGTGAATTAAGTGACACAAGACACACAAAAGTTGCCGGGGAAAAGATAACCTTAGCTATGGTTCCACTATTTCTTGTGTAGCATAGCTGATTTAAGAGACTGTTGCCCAAACTTGTATCTCCTGCAGCCAGCAATTCACAACTGCCTTTGAACACAGATCAGTTTACAACCTACTTTATAGCATGACTATGATTCATAGACACTTGGAGTGGTATAACTCAAAATGAAATAGATTGCAGCAGGAGAAGTGTACCAGTGCAGAAGACTTCCTTTAGGGAACTGAGGTGTGTTTGCATCTTGTCGGTTAACTTCCACCACCAGCAGAAACAAACGAGGATGTTGGAGCTGTTTCTGCAGACAGTACCTGACCATAGGTTGATGCACAAGGACAGCTACCTATGGGCTAAAGATGGCATATCTTATTCACACTGATCCTTAATTGATTTGCTTTAGTGTTTTTCTTAGTCTTCATGCATGCCAATATGAAGTGTGTTAAGAACTTTTACATGTTTGGTAATAGACTTTGTATATATATGTGTGTGTGTATATGTATATGTGGTGAAGGGTGGTCAGATATTGGAAAAGAGGGAGAGAAATATGCAAGGAAATTCCTCTAAGCATATTACAATAATACAGATGGAAAAGTTGTCATTTGAAATGTCCCAATCCAGTTGTAAGAGAGACAGCATTAAATGTGCCAAGTTTAATTTCCTAGGCTGTTTATTTGATAAGGTAGACTCAGCATGCTTTGAAACAACCTTTAGGAATTTGCATACATTGAAACTAAAACCATCTTAGAATCTGATTAGATAATAAATCTATTTATGGTGCAGTTCTAGTTCTTCAGTGGTGGGGTCAAATTATGTGGTTCTCTGGCTTCTGGGTCAAAATCCTACCTCTTACTGTTCTACTACAGATTTTTGTGAGACCACTTCTGTAAATTTCAACACTGCAAAGAGGATTAACTACAGCACAGGAACAGAAATGAACAATCAGAGACTAAAAGGAAATAGAAGAATTTCTGTTTCTTACTGTAAGAGAGAAATGTCGGGTAGTTACACCTCAAACAGCATACAGATTGCATTTCAGTGATTAAAACAACAAATAGCTTTGAATTTGTTTCTCAGGCATGTTTCACCGCTAAAAGGGTAAATTTATTGTTGGATTTATTAATAGATTTAAACAGCCTTTACGCTTTTATAGATTAGCCCTAACTGTAGGAAAGCTATGACCTGAGTTACCCTCCAAGTGTGTGCATTTTGAATTGGGGATCAAGGGTGTGCAGACTTACAAATATTTGTGTACAAGAGCTAAGGAAGAAGTAGACCTGTGAGGTTTGCAGGGGAATAATGGAGCTTTTTGGCAGGTTTGATGTTGTGTATGGGCAAGTGCTAGGGGCCTGCGCTTCAGACAAATCTCTCATTGAAACAGTGTGACCAACACACAATTGTGCCTCTAACACATAACCTAGATGTTTCAAGGGCTTTGGGGGGGTGATGTGGGATTTTTTGCTACCAAGCATGCAGTTCAAGAGTGTACCTCATTGATAATGTGTCTGAGCTAAAATATCTTGTCACTGTGCAATGATTTTTTTTCTCTTAAAAAAAAGGAGAAACAAATCTTAGCATTTCCTAGAAGTCAGAAAACACCATTTGTGTCTTCTAGTGGCTTTTATGATCACTCCTTAAAAATACATTAAGCAACCAAAGTATTTTTCCTTCTTTCTAGCTGCAATGTTCTGGAATCAGCACGGGTAGGTAACTCAAACTACATATAGCAAATTATTTCTAAGGAAGAGTCCTTTTTTCATTTATATTTATGCCTACATGCACTGTTGTACGTTGGCTTTGAGACATCGTGTGTTTGTTTAAAAGAAAAGGACACACACTTTGAAAGTCAGTTGTCAAACAAAGTGCTTGAATTCTAGCTGAGCAGGATTCCCAAAAGAGCAATCCTTGCCAGTTCGTATTATGGAAAAACCTAATACCAGCATGCTGTTCTGTGAAGCCTTGTCCACGCGCTAAAGCAGCCTGAATTAATTCTCATGTTAGAGTCAATCAGCCTGAGAGTTTTCCTAAAGGCAGGTGCTTCCAAGTACATGCAGTTTTAATGAAAAGTGAAGATAGCTGGTCTCAAGCATGTAAACCTAGAAAGAGACATTCCCAGAGGTTACTGTAGATATACCAGCCCATTAACGGTTAAATAACAAAGATTCTCTCCAGTGTCAAGCATGTCTGGTAAACTGGTTTTGCAAAGGCAAGAAGCTTGCCTCTCTTCTTAGATGTCTTTTCCCCTTTGGCTGATACTGTTATGCAGGCCCAATACTAAAATAATTGCGCTTTCTGGGTTTGGTGTGACGTCGTTTATCATCTCGGTGTTATCTTGTTATTCCTTGACTCCTTGGTCTTAGTGAACATTGTTTCTTACCGTGATAGATTTGGTCTTCTTCATTAAGAAATTAGGAAAGGACTTTAATGGGATTAGACTGCCAACAATAAAACGAGGAATTTTCATGTCCTGGAAACTTAGTATATATGAGACGAAGATTCACTGACACTGAGTAATGCTATCTCCATTGTCCTTGTTTAACTAAGACAGCAAGAAGGCAATGTTTAAGAGAGGTAAGCTTGTATGGGGACAGGCTGTTCTTAGCCTTTGTTTATATTTAGTTAGTAAACTCACATAAATTGATTTAATTCTACATAAGCTGTTTTAAATAATTATTTTAAAAACATCCATGTAAGGTGAGTTTGGGTGTAGATGAGGACAAATCAGTATCTCAAGCGTGCTATGTAATTGTAAGATTAATAGGAAAATCTTTCAGTGTGGTCTGGTTGCATCATCAATGCACCCTCCCTATTGAGGCAACTTGCTTTTGCAGCTGTTTGATATAAATTCCTTGCATATGTCTTAGTCCAGTTGGTTTATTTTTATAAACAATAAATAGCCCAACATTCCTGCAGTGTTTCCCTTCCCTCGGACAGTCTCGTGGAACCATTTGCCATGAAGACGGTGGCTGAGATTAGTGGCGTTTGCACAGATGGCGGCCATCATTTTGGAAATCTCATAAATAGTGGAACACGTGGACTTTTACCTCCCCCTTCAACATGATCACAATAGATTATGAGGGCCTACAAATCACTACCAGATGATATTAAGTTGCTTTGATAACACTCTGGGTCCCTTCCGGTGTGATATTTTTCTTCATTAGAAAGGATAGCTCAAGCACACCAAATCCTCTTACTCTTTTCTCAAAATTTATAGATCTCAGTCTCTAAACTAATTGTTAGTTGCACAGCATGCCTTAAGCTGTGCCCAGACAGAGCAATTACATCCCCCGGCCCTGATTAAAGGCACAGAGGAAACAGAAGTGCAAAGAAAATGAAACACTCTTGGCTGTTTGGGCAGGATGTCATTGCTGTTGTTTGCCTTTTCTGACATTTGTTGATAAAAGTGAGAAAGGAGGTCAGTTATCCATCACTGACCCTTGTTCAAAGCCAGAGATGTGACAGGCTTGTCTCAGGCTACTGACTCCATTTATGAAATTATAAACAAAAAGGGGTTTCTAGGCCAATGTGCTTCTTTTCTATTAACAGCTCAAGAATTTCTTCATTTTCCCCCTGCTAAATTATATTGCTTTCTATGTCTTTTAAATTCATTTACTTCCCTGGGTATGTCTAAAACCCGAAAATGTCTTTGTCTTGAATGACTAGAGCTGTAATGTCGTATAAGCACTACAAATTACCTGGAAGAAAGGAAAACTGATATACTGATGTTTCTGCATATTCAAGCACTTCTTGTTTAATATTTCTCATCTGTTAGCTGCAGCTTTCTAAAGGATTTGTTTTTCTCTTGTGATGCACAGTGAATTTTTAGTTATTTGTACAACTTAACAGTCAAGATCAAATTTGTCAAAGAAAAGTGATAAAGTACTATTTTCTTTCAATGAATATCTTTCTGAAAATGTCATGTCTGTGTTTGTAAATCTGAACCAGAAGTATCTGATTTTAAACTACCGAGGAGGCTTAAAAGACAATCTCAAACAAGCATTTAAAAATTAGATCACAGAGAACAACAACTTCCTTGCATTCAATCTAGGCTTATGTTTGCAATGACATCTCTGCTAATATTTCCAGTCTACTGGGATTTATCTGGTTTCTAGAAGTTGTTTGTGAAAAAGGCACAGTGCACACTGCACTGTATTTTAAATATTTTAGCCAGGACTACTAGAGACTTCACATTTTGAAGTCTTTGTTTAACCAGTTTCTCTAATTACATGATACACTAAGACTGCTTCATACTAAACAGATGGGTTGTACAAAGGATCAAACTCGTAATCTCATGGTGTCTGCAAGGAAACAGAAACAAACAAATATTTTTGAAAGTAATAATAGATTTATGTCTCTACTTTTTTCACTTCTTTATATTCTGCCTTTTTTTCTCCCACTTTTAAGACAGAGGGATTTTTTTATTAAATAACTACACATAGTCCCAGTGTTTAAAGTGTCTGATAAACTCAGATGTACATGACAGTTCATAAGTAGAAGTGGTAGTTGTTCTCCTTCGTGTCACTTGCACCATGACCGAACAGAAGTTTTCAGCAGTCACTGTCTCTTAAAATGATCAAACATCAAAGAAGTTCAGTGAACTTGAAATTATATCAGGAAGTAGATCAGACAAAACCTTACTTGTGTGCGTCTGCAGTTTCCCTAGTTTTGTGCTTTCAAGTGGATTTAGTTTCAGATATTCTCTGTGTGAAAACTATACACTTGCAAAACTAGAAGTCACTCCCCCATGAGCCTTGGTCCTATGGACAGTTTTATTATTGCTGTTGAAGGCTGAGTGATCTGGTATTAGTAGAATAATACAGTAAACAAATGGCATGTAATAAATCAGAGCTTCAGACTTTGAAGTTTTTGTTTAACCAGATTTTAATTACTTTATATGATACGCTAATACAGACTGCTTCATGGTAGAAAGATTCATTGCACCATGAATCAAATCTGTAATCTCTTGGTGTCTGAAAAAAAAAAACAAAAACAAAAAAAAAAAACCACCCAAAACCAAACCAAAAACAAGCTGCAAAACCAAACAACAAACCACAAAACAAATAAAACCAACTCACAAATTCTTAGGCAAAATTCTTTTGACCTAGCCACAACCCCCCCCCAACCTGCTGTCACTAATAATGGAACATTGTCAGCATGGAAGTGAAGGTGTTACTGCTCCACAAACAAAAGAAAGCATGAAACCTTGTGTTGTATTCCCACAGAAAGCAGTGGTGAACAAAAAACTACTTTCAGGTGCAGCAAGTTTCTATCCTCCTCAGAGTATCAGAAGTAATAAGACTGACTTCAGATGATACTCACTAAATGCAAATTGCTTCATGCTTGAAGTGATCCTTTAGCTAGATCCCTTACAGAAAAGTTAAGTCTCCTGTCCCTCTGCCTTTTTCAGCAGTCTTCACTATCCAGTATTGCCAAAGAAGCCCTGAAAAAAAAAATCCAGTAGTCTTAGCTCATGGATGTATAGCCGTTGAGAGACATACTTCAGATGAAGAGGTGATTCTTCTTTTCTTGACAAAAACCCACATCGCTTTCCTCTGTGTTCCTTTTAATAACACATCTATGTAAGTGTTTTAAGGACAGTCCAGAAATCAAGAGACAATGAAGAAGTTTTTGAGTGAGAGACAGCAGGTGTGAAAAACTCTTTTTTCTGTTTCCTTGTCTTTTAAGAACCTTGCAAAGAAAAAGAAATCCACTATGACATTCTGTTTTCAAGCATTTAGAATTTATTTTCTGGTGCATTTCCTGAAACAAACAGAAAGTATAAGATCTGTCAGCTGTACACATGTACCCTTCGTGCAATGAGTGAATATAGCTACTGTTCCTGTAAGACAAGGCAGAAGTGAGACATTACATGCCATGTGGGAGAGGCTGTTAACAAATTGGTGGAAATGGTTACGGTTTTCAACTTGTCAAGCATCATTTTCTTAGCTTGATGACACCTTGTAAGACCAATAAATAATTTATGGGGTATCTAAATGTTTCAAATAGGAGTTTAAGGGCTGGAGGAAAGAGGTCTAGGGTCTCATAGTTAATCCTATTCGAGCAGCTTCTTATTAAAACAGCCCTCCACAAATTGATTACAGCTGCAATCCCTTTTAAGAAGGATTATTTAAAAATCCCAATTATAAAGACTATTTGTAAAGAGTAAAATACTTAGTGTCAGTTTTGCATGGAGACTGTGGCTTGATTCAGTTGGCAGAAGTGGGTTATCCTTTTCCTGCCTTTCTTGTCAGGAGAATCTACTCATAGTGATCATTTCAGACCATAGCTTTAACAACGTCTATGAAGGAGGTTATCATCTTTTCTCATCATTTGAAATCCTTGGCTGCCTCTGATAGCCCCTAGGTTGACCTTTGCTTCCTCGTGGCCCTTCCCCTCAACTTAACCTGACATTAAAACCTCATATTTAAAGTCCAGCCTAACTCAGAATTTGGTCCTGACATCCTTTAGTAGCGTTTCCCCACAAAAGGCACATCTGCCATTCCTACAATTCATATATATAACCTATAGTTAATGTGAGAGACTATGACAGAAACTAAGAGCTAATACGGCAAAGTTTTTCTTCTTATTTTAGGCGCCTAAAACAATCTTTTAAAGTCTTCTTTGTGCCATTCTGGTGACATAAACAGTAATCATCTGGTTGATTAATACAGTTTTGCAACTGTTCTGCATTACTGGAGCTGCAAAAAAGAAGCAGAGCAGGCCAGTGGATTTAATTCTGTGGTTTTCATCCAGAATAATTTATAATAGTTTGATATAGTAATATTATAAAATATGAAATTGAGCTCAGGGGGATTCACTTTCACTCATTGAAGGAATGGTTTCCTTACAGCTGAGCCGTATAATATGTCATGTTTGTATTTTCCAATAGGATGACCTCAGCTGTACTTAGTCAAACAATTAATGCATGTTCTATAACTTCAGTGACCAGAGACTGTTGCTTGAACTACTGTGACAAAGCTTATTTTCTTATGACAGGAATGTTTGAAATGGTGTGTATTAAACAAATGTTGAAGAACAGTCTTAGAGGTTTGGAAACATGAGTATTTAATCAAGAAACTGGACACTTGGAGATCCAGTCAGAGACAGAAACATATCCTATAGGCATTTGTCTAATCAAAATTAACCAGGTATTTAGAGAGTGAATGCTTGTAATGAGCTGCTTGTGAATAAGTTGGCAACCACAAATAATTACCTGAATACGAATACACTTTCAAGGCAAAGATAAACTGCTTCTGAGTAGTTAGTGAACAGAAAAACAAAAACAGGTGGTATTTACAGACTAAATTATGTTTCACCCAGTTTTGCTGACCACAATAAGAATGATAAAGGCAAACAGCACCTCCTTTCATAGATAAAGGATAACTTAAAAAGAGGGATGGTAGACTGGGCAACTTTTATTCAGGTCTCCATTTAATCACAAGCTTACCACTTTATTCTAGTCTCACTACTTTACCCTCATGTTTTATTCTAAGTATTTAGAGACACATTTTTCAAGGCTGAAATCAACTGTAGTTAATTTTAGCCTGAGTTAAATGCAGACCTTAACATTCCTGCATCTGCTTATATATACACATTTGTTAGCATACATAGCAGCAGGTCCCTACTTCATACAGGCAATGGGGGAGGGTACACGCATTGGTGGTAGTGGAGCATGAGAGTGAAATATCTCAGATGTCTGGCTAGATAGGCTGGTATCATGGGGTATAAACATCTCTCCTACTAGGTATATATGGTAAGTATGTACTGGATCAGGTCGTTCCTGCTTGTGTTTATCCTCTCTTTTGTGTTGACTGTATGAATACATCTTTCTCATCAAACTATCTAAAGTTCTGACTATTAAAGTCTTTTCAAGCATTTATTTTACTTTGTTACTGTTTTCCAAGTACAGTTAGAGAAAGGAACCTACTAAACAAGTTATTTACTTGTTTGGATTTTTTTTCTGAGGTGTTGTCTGTTAGTTTAAGAGAAGACAGACTTCTAAAAAACCTTTTAGTCTAGCATCTCACCAGCATGTGGATTACTCTATGGGCTTTTTTCTGCATAGGCATACACATATCTGCACACATGCATACATCTATTTCACAGGAGTATCTAGTCGTTGTTCCTTTTACAGTAGTTTTAACTTTCTGCTGCATGTGTTGAGCTGTAAAGTATTAAACCTTATAATCTCTGAGCTCCTTAGATGTGGTTTGCTGTGGGGGGAGGGCTGTAAATCCATGGTGGCAAACAAGAAAAGCCTGAAGCTGTGAGCAAACAGGAAACAAATGATCTCAATCCCAGAATATAAACTGCCATTGACAGAGATGCATGAAAGAATCATAACAGGGAAACCTGCTGCAATTTTTCATCCAGTTACCAGCTGAATCACTGCCATTACATGGAAGCAGCAAGCTGCCAGCCCAACACTGACATGGCAGAGTTCTCTAGATGTTGTGTGCACAAAGCAACCATATAGCCTGACTGGCATTTACTCCTTTTTGTGCTTGCAGACTGATAATTATTGTGTGCTGCCTCAAGCTTGCAATTAGAGGCCACCAAGAAAGAAAAAATAGCTGGATTTCAAGATTAAACCTTTTCCATGACTAGTTATATTTTCCCAGCAGGGAAAATATAACTGTTTTTGCTAGTAAAAACAGAAATCACCTATGCCATATTGTTAACAGATTAAGGGACATATTAGCTGCAGGAGTAGAGAATTTACATATAATAAAAGTAATAATCATCATTGTTATCAATGGCACAATCAGAGTTGATATGACTCCTGTATCACAATGCAGCTTTTGAGGGGAGTGAGGTAAAAAAATGAGCTCCCAAGTATGCATAATTATACATACTGTAATCATTTTTCAGTATGCATAATCACTTTGTACTTTGAGCACATTCTGATTAGACATTCCTAAACTACTCTCTGGTCTCCAAAGTTTTGTAGTTTTAGTTTGTGGGAGGTAATTTGCTTGGTTTTTTTTTTTTTTAAGTGCCCTCCTGAGCACTTTCCCTTTTTGACTCACTTTAAGTGGCAAGCAGAACATATGAAGTTAGTAAAGCATTAGAGAAACACTTAGGATGAAGTAGACTACAATAAAGTAGTTGTCAATGAGGAATGTTAAAGAGAAGGGTTTGAGTTTCTCATTTTATGACTTTCTGTGTTGTATAGTGATGAGTAAGACAAGTTGCTTTGGAAAATCAGGGCTGCTCTGCAATAATAATCAAATCAGTCTATATATGGACATGTTTAGTGGAATGTTTATTGTAAAAATACATTGGTTTCACTTAATGGAACATTTGGAGGGGGGAAGTAAAAGAAGAGAGAATAGCCCCAATTGAAACTTCATAGCACACCACTAGAAACATTGAGAAAGGTTCCATCAGCTCTGAAGGTTCCTCTTTAGCCATTTGAATCAGGGCAAGAAAAGTCCCACAAACACAGCATATTAAAAAAAAAATAGTTTTCACAGGATGGTCTGCCGAGAGATGGGGTGTGTGATTCAGAGAATCTGACTGAGGGAAAGCTGCTATCTGGGAAGTATCATAAGCAGCAGTACCAGCTCTGGTCAGGCTTCCAGAAGTGTCTGGCTTTGGGTGAGAGCAAGCATCTATTATTAATAAACAATACTTTTGTTTTCAGAAGGCTGTATGATCTCCAATCATTGCTGTACACAACTTGGAAGGAATAATTATAGCTATCTGAGTTCATTGGACGTGCTGAACAAGAGAAGTGTATTTTTGGACTCTCTTGTAAGTCCAGTTCCATTCTGAGGGTGTTGTTTTTGCCTTGTGGATTGTTCACAGAAATTAATAGCTTTCAGAAAATGAAACCATTCCATTGAGATGTTTGATGATAAGTGTCTGAGCTAATGTTCAGGTGAGGTCAGTTAGGTGGGATAGAGGAGAAACAAGAGTGAGACCACTGAAGTTGATAACTATTACATTAGTTCAGTTGCAGAACCTCCCTGAGAGTAAAAGGACTTCTTGCTGCAGAAAGCAAAGGGTGGCAATCTGAAACTTAAAAGGTGCCACGAAGATATTTTGCACTGCAGTTACCTCTGTGACTGTGAGTTTCATGTAGCACAGAAATCATCTTTAGCCAACCATGAGACCATTTTCCAGGTTTTCAGATGGGTTTTGTAGCTACTCTGAAAATGCATCAGTTATGAACAGAATTCAGTTATGGTGTGGATATTACCTAGACACTAGACAGAGGCAGAAATGGCTGTATGCTTTGATATTTGTTTCCTGCATCTTTCTGCCACACGTGCTTGAGTAATTTTGTGAGAATACTGTCATGTAGGGTTTATGAACTTGTATGGTCAACCTGGACTTTAGGTCAGAGTGGGCCAGTGTGTGTGTATGCAAATAAGTGTGTATGAAAGAAAGTAGAGTTTGACCCTCTGAAGTAACTTTAGCTCTACCATGCCTACACACTGCTCATTATTGGAAAGCATCCATTATTTAGAGAACCTATATGTATATATTTTCTCTATCACTTAGTATTTTAATATGCTCTTAAAACGTTTTGAAAAGCAGCTCTATGCAAGGAATAGTAGACAGCGATGCACTTCATTTGAGTTAACTGTTGTGTAGTAACTGTTGCTTATCCTATGCAACCTGCTCTGCTCTGGAAGGAGGGTTTGACTTGATGATCTTTCAAGCTACCTCCCAACCTCTAACATTCTGTGGCTCTGTGATATAAGCAGAATCCTCACTTTCCACTCAATGATGACTTATGTTCCATGTTGCATCCTTACTTTGCCCATTTAATTGCAGGAATACAACCGAGCATTGCCCTTTAAGGTACCAGCTTGGGAGAGGGTTCATCTACTTTGTTGGCTAAGTAGGAATGCCTCACATTGAGCTTGCTGATTTATTTTTTTTTTTTTTTTTGCCCTTGTGACCTAGAGACAGCAGTGGTCAATTTCCCTTAAGGTCACTCTGTATGTTCAGTGAAAACTTGCTGCTCATAATCTTCTGTTTAGTGTATTATTATTTGTTTTAATCTCATTGAAGTTAATTTTGCTGTCACAATTTTGAGTCATGTGCAATTCACTGTAACGTCTGATGTAATTTGTCATAAAATCCATACATACAGTTAGTAAATCTAAGTGCACTCTGTAATTAAAAAAAAACCTCACATGAAATATGGCCAGATGGACACAGGAGGCAGGATGAATTCCTTGCATAGCTACCTATACACTTGAAGAAGTGCAGTAATATGTACCTCTGCAAACATACATGTTCTTCACAATGAATCCTAGACCCAAAGCACAAATGTAACAGCTTACAGGAAGGAGGAAAAAAATAACATGTATATATATATCTTTGACTCTCAAAATATTCAGCAAGCTTTTCCCAGGGCTTCTTCCTATCTCTTGCAAAGCACTTTTTGCTCATCTCCTGTTCTCACAAAGATAGTGTATGGCAGAGTCAGCTATTACAAGACTCATCAGCTTCCTGTCTCGACATCAGGCTTTTCCTTCTCCCTTTAGTCTTAAAAATGCACATTTTACTGTCATCCTGAAACTGCTTAGGGAATAGTCACACTTATAGCATCATAGCACTCAGCAGCAGATTGGAAAGTGCCTCCCAGAATGAGGGAAAATCAGCAGATTTTTTTTCTGTATGGAGGAGACATGGGAACAAAATTACCATTTGCCACTTGAGAGAGCTGCCCAGGAGATCCTCATATCATGAGTCTTTCAAAATCAGGTGATGGCCTTTCTTCAATATTCCCCTAGTATACCCTGGGGGAAAAAAGCAAACAAACAAAAAACCCACAACTTTTTTTTTCTTGATAAACTCAGAGATCTGCTGTGAGAGAAAACAGACCATGGCTCCTACTCATGACCTGTATAGTATAAGCAATTTGGGAAGACAGCAGTGTGAAACCAATAATATTGGCTTATATGTACTTCTCTTAGAAGCATCAGGTGGTGGAACTCTGAACTTTGAGTTGGTTGATGAAATTATATCCATTAGGGCAGCACCTTTTCAGGTCACAATGATCATATGCCTTTCCAAGATGGAAGGAATTCATGCTGAATATGCCTTTCTGACCATCACAGATGCCCACACCTAATGGCCATAGTTCACTTTACTAGCAGTGTTTTCTGTGACCACAGCTGAGCCATGTAACAGGCTCAAGTGAAAAGCACACATTTCAGGCTTTATGGAGAGATGAGAATGATGGTAGGAAAGCATTTTGCTTTGAGGTGCTTCAATGGAAGTTGTGCAGACCACAATAAAATATTTCAGAGTATAATAGTTCTAATGTATTTATTGCACTGAGAAGAGTAATTCATAAGATAGCAAACCGATTAAATACTGTCCTCATCCCACTCCACAGATAGTGACTGATGCATTGCTTGTCATTAATGCTAAATTTTGTGAACCAAAAATATTTCAGGGTATGGACCCTAAAGGGATCATTTTGTAATTCAATATCTCTGGAAATAAAAACATAGTTATGTATATGTTTACACACATGGAGACCTTATTTTTGTTTCTATTTCTACTAAGATAGGTCCCACTGGAGCTGTAAAGTGAGGTTGATTTGGGCTTGAACGCTTACTGGAAAAGATCCCTTTTATATGAGAGCTTAATCTTACTGCAATTCAGTGGTATTGCATGTGATTTTAGCAGGATTCCATTCCTTAATGTAAAATGGCTTTGATATGAAAAAGAACCAGGCATATACAATTATATGTGTGCATACATTCATTTCCAGACTTACCTTTGGCACGATAACTTTCCAGTTCTACTGTTTCTGAATTGCAGTATCTCTAAACTGATTTTTTTTTTTCTCATACTGTTTGGAGTAAATTGCAAGGTTCTTATCCATGGCACTGACTTTATTGTTCTGCCAGGATGTCTTCTTTTGTCATAAAACAATAACTTAGTGTAAGTAGCACTTTTTAGGTTTACTAATCAGACAGACTAATTGTATCTTTTAATCTGGGTCAATCTGCTCTTGCTTATTATAATTTGGCTCCAAGTCTCCCCAGAAGAACATTTGCAAATAATTTAGTGGCAGAATCATTCTCATATAAACACTATAAGAATTGCTAAAAGGCCAAACAAAATCTCTCTAGAATTTTAAATCCAAGTGTCTCATTTATTACCTAAAAGGAATATACTGCTTTCTTAAACCGTGGTGTGTACTTGAATGTGTGTGTGTGTCTGTGTCTTCAGGTGAACACATAAAAAGACTGGATAAACAGTTAGGGAATGGGGTCTTTCCTTTATTTACAAAGCTGAGACTGTCTAGACAGGGTGCTTTTCCTGATTTAATCTACCAACTAAATGTAGAAAGACCATACTAATATTCGATTTTAGCTTCGCTGCCATGTCTACACAATCTCTGCTTAAATTGCTAACCAGGGTGATTATTGCTGACTGAAACTGTTAATGTTTCGGTTGGATGTTTGTCTTCTCCAAAATGGACTGAAAGATTTTTCCCTATAGGCTACTGAATTTTCATTGCATGTTAACTGTTTAGGTTACTTTCCAACTCTTCCACAACGCAGTGGTGAGAGAAAGTAACTACCATAGGGGGTGGGGAAATCTCTAATTTGTGATGGATACTTTGAAATCTGCTTGATACCTAGAGTACTTTTTCCCACATATTCACAAGAGGGCACTTGGTTTATCAGTTGGGGTCTGAAATACAACATGCATTATGACTGGTACAAGGCAGCTGCCCTCAAGAACTGCTAACTTTGTAGTATCAACATAAGAAACTTCAATTCAAGTTTGTAAAAATATCTGTTCTTCTCACCTCTTTGAAAATGCAATCATGCTGGCATGAAGCAGTTTGTTTCTTTAGGTTGAAGGGTAGTTTTATCATCCATCTGCATAAAGAAGTGCTTTTGAAACACGGACTAGATTGTTGTCAAGAAGGCAAAGATAGTCCAAAATTATGCCCAGTTTCACATATGTCCTTTCAGTAAGAGAAGGTCTTTGCAAAACGTGCTTTACCATAAATTACACCTTCCTGGGGGAAAAGAATATTGAAGGGTTTTTTTTTTGACAAGTACAATATAAGAGATTAGTTCATTTGAGAAGGGAGACAGAGCTTTAAAATGCAGCTGCATGCAGATTTCTGAAGAAACTACAACTGACAATTGAAGAGGAAACCTAAAACAAGATTACAAAAAATAATCAGATGGCACAGAATACTTGGCATTAATGTGTGTACTTCTTTGTTTTGAAACTAGACTGTGGAGGAGTTTTCTTATAAAGAAAATTTCATCTACTTGTACTTGTCTCCTCACATAGTCAAATATTTTGTGAGACAAATCAAAAACCCTCTTTGACAAGCTCATTCCCACGCTGTTTCTTTTTAACCTGCTTTTTTAATTGAGTTTCTCTTCTTTTCCTGAAGGCTTGTTCAGTCAAAGAAAAATTTGCTTGCCATCTATTTCAGTAGCTACATATCTCTTGGACAATCAGTATTTACAATAATATGGAAATGCAGTTTGTTAAGGGATGGAATATGACAAATCCCACAATCCAAAGACATTTGGAAGCATAGAAAGAGTGTTGATGTTGGCTTTGGGTGAAGTAGTCAAGAGAAGGAGGTTCTTTGATGGACTACTTCTGTATAAACTTTGAGCTGTACCATGTTTTGCTATCGGTTATTTCCATCATGTGTCAGGTTCTTTTCTTAACCTTACAGAGTGTGATATTTATTGGGGAAACCTTTCATCATAGTACAGAAAGTGTAATGTGACTGGCTGCACTGGTAGTTTTCCTCCCACAACAGAATAAGAAAAAATTGTATGATCGAGCATAAAATTGGAATGGAGAGACTCTCTCAATTAAGCACGATTTAACTATCTGTGTGTATAGACCCAAATAATGTGCTATATCTAGAGGAAGAAATGTCCCCTTAGAAATTAATAATCTTCATCACGTCTTGCTGTCATAAAATGGTTATGCTGTAAAAATGTTCTCCACTCTGACATATTTTTTCATTACTGTGTTAATGAGCCATAATTGAATGTGCTTAGAAAATGAGTCCTGGAATTATGTCACAATCATGCTGCTCTGTGGAAAAACCCTGTGATCACGTGTAAGAAGTGGAGCATTTGGGACGTGGCAGTGAGAATAACAGCATACTGGTTAATTGTTCACAATGAAGTTGATAGCAGTTAGGTATTAATCTCAGTAGTGAGTATTAAGGCCTGTTTATCCCAGAGTACTATCCACGTCAAGGCTTGTTTCAGCATGGGAGAAGAGCTATGAAGTCTATCAACACCAACAAATTCAGAAATGTTAAATGTAAATAAAAAGAAACATATGCCAAAGTAAACAAAATTTAGGCTCCAAGGACTAGAGAACTGCTGTGCTAATTTGCCCTACTTTTTCTACTTTCCTGATTTCGATTTATGCACAGGTACATAGATTGGATGCCCAAGGTATCACTTATATGTTATATCTCTATACTCTGTGTCAGAGAAGCTGCAGTCTCCACATGGGAGTACAACTTAGGACAGATAAGACAAAAACTTTGTTAACACTGAGCATAGTGAGAGGACATGTGGACTTCATGTCCCCTTCTGCTCCCCTGCTCTCTGCAAAGTGATTGCACAGAATCAACCTGTATACTGTTTCGAGGGNAGGGATGGACTCTTTAAGTAGTTGCTAACTGCCACAGTACTAAGAAATCAAACAATAAATTACATGGCTAAATAAAGAGATAGCATTTGGTTGACACTAAGTGGCACACCCAGTATTAACCTAGCTCATAAGGTGGGAGTTGGAAACAATCACAGACTGTTAGCTTTTAGTGAAAAAAAGATGTTTTTCTAGTAAGGATTACTTCTTAGCCAGAACTCTCAACCTTAATTATTAACAATTTTCTCACCACATCAGTAAATCTTGTCTTTCACATGTGTACCCTCCTGTGATTTTCCTCTTTACACTTGCAGGAAAACTAAAAGCTTGTTACAATTTCGATGTGATCATTTTCATGTGCTAATCGCTTTCCTTAATGAAGAATGTTTGCTTTTTCTGAAGTTTAGCCCATTTCCACAACACTTGCATTCGTTCTCTTCAGCCTCACATATCAGAGGATATCTGTTCTTTCATTCTACTGAATTATTTCTTTATATTCTGAATTTAAATGCTATTTGAAAATACTTTTACAAGTTCTGTTTTTTCACCACTACATAAACAAATACCCAAGTTAAATAGTCATTAGATATCATCGTCATCATATATTTCACTAAGAGTTCTTTGTTTGTGTAAGTGTAGATACAAAAATAATGCAGAGACTACAAGGGAATCTGTGCAAGTTGCTAGCGTTCTGTCTGCTTTATGAAGTGCTGTGATAATTGACAATAGTCAAATATAAAGAGTGCAGGGAGTGGCAAGAATGCATTAATTAATTAATATGCACTACATGCAGCATCCATCACTCAGGAATGAATCTATGGAATTTTTTTTTGCATGATTTTTGGTTGTTGTTTTTTTCCCCATACAGTTTTGCATTTACAGAATTCTTTTACCCAGTTATCTCAAGGAAATTATTTTGATGCCTTTACTCATGCTTACAGCATACTTGCTAATCAGTTTCTTACCTTGTAAGTGGTACAATTGCAATTAACAGGTGAGGCATCAATAGGTGTGAATATTGGTGCCCACTGATCAGCTCAGACTACCTTCGAAATAACCTGTGATGTAAGGGCAATCAGTCTGATTGCACTGGTGAGGAAACTGAGACTCCAGTCATAGCGTCATTTTGCAAGTAAACACCTACAACTTTGGCCTTTTGATTGTAGCATTCTGAAGTTGGGACCATCAGGAAATTTGGATCCTGAACTGTAAAGTCATTTCTCCGTGGTAGAGAACAGTTTTTGTGGTAGAGGCTTCACCTTCTTTGAACAGCAACTGGTGAGTTTCTCTCTTCCTTTTGCATGATTAAAATTATTTTTTACTGAAGCAGAGTACTCCTGAGTATTACAGATTTTGAATCAATAACATCCACGGGTCCTAAATACTTACTAGGTATGTCTGTCAAATCAGATGCATTGCCAAACTATCCCAGTTCCAGACACTGTGCAATGTGTGTCTACTCCAAAAAAAGTTAGAAAGATTATATGAATTTTATGAAACTTACTCTCTGGAAGAGACCATTCAAAAGGATCAGTTTCCTTTCTGCCATTGGAACCATCACTGTGGCCATACTGAAAATGTTACAAGGTTTATCATTGATAAGAGTCAGTGATCATTGGAAGGAAGGTACACATTTAATCGCAGTTCTTTCTGGGAAAGTAATCTTAGAAGACAAAAGCAAATCTTTAAGCTAGCACCCCTTTCTTCAAACTTGCCCAAATACCTCCCTTTTGATTTAGGTGTTAAATTTTGTGCCTATTGGCTGACAAACATATCCATTATACATACAGTATCTGCTATAACTGCATAGGAGAGGAGGAGTGTATCTGAGGAGTTTGTGAGCTTGGCTTTAGAACAAACACGTTTTAAATTAAAAATAGCTAACTAAACTCTTTCCTTTATAGGCATGTTTTGAGTTGATTCTGTAATTCCTTCGAGGCTAGGCATGCGTATGAAGTTCAGACAACACACACTTCTCTTCACTGATCCAGTTTCAGACTCTCTGCTTGTCTGGTCTTCTATTCACAAGCACATTTGTTGAAAAAAGAATATAATGCAGATGGTAATGGCTAAAGTGAGCTATGCGTTGTAGTCATGAGGTATACCTTGCCCTCTAAGCCCTTTTTTCTAGGGGGCAAAATAATGTGGTGACAACACACTAATGTCATTTTAACATAGGATTGTATTTTCCTCTTTTGATCATGCTCATCTGATGTGTATTTTTTTACTCTACCTACGTATTCAGCACTGTCGACCTGTGTTTTTCATCCCAGAGTATTATTCTCATTTTCTTTTAAGATGAGGAGATCTGTATTTCTTTAAAGAGGACTTTATGCTGATAGAACCTCAGGATGGTGTGAATCTGCCAGTTGTATGAGCTCCTCTTACAAGAGTGCCATGTGTATAATGCTAATATAGAAGTTGTGCATTTTTCATAAAGCCTATAGAAAAAAAACTATTCTTAGGATTTTAGTTTCTGTAGCTCTCATCCCCTCCAGAGGTCTGATTATTGCGTGTGATAGGTGCCTTAGAAAAACCCAAGACAGATAAGATAGATCTAATTTCTAACCCTGACATCTCTGCCACCCATTCGTTATCTTTTTTTGAGTTCTTGCTATGCCCTGTGAAAGCAAATGTGTCAGTTACATCTGCAGCTTTGATCAGAAGGGGGAAAACTGTTGCCTGTTAACATCAGAACTACTGAAAAATGAAGCAAATTATGTACAGGTGAATAATCAGTCTGGCAGAAGAGGATCATTCTACCTGTTTGTCACTGAGTGCAGGTGAGTGATATCTGTCCCACTGCTGTTGTTTGTTTCAAAAGTCTCTTTCATAGCTCTTGTGTGAAAAGGCATCCTTTGCCTATTTGGTCAGCTCAGGGAGTGTTTGAAATCGAGCAACATTTGTTTTCTAATATAAAAACTATGTGTCCCTGTGCGTTTGCACCACTCAGTCTCTACTGTGACTCTCAGGGGGTAACTTATAAATGTACAAGTACATCTCAAAACACGTTTTGAAGAAAGAAGAGAGCAGGAGAGAGAGAGAGAGGGGAAAGAGAAGAGAGCTAGCAACTCATCTAAAGTTACACCATCATCTTTAACAGCTGTGTGCATATTAAAGGCAGTAATGGGGGAGTGAAGGTACCGCATATTTCAAAGCTGAACTGTTGCAGTAACAATAAGGAAGGGGGATGTTGTGCAGAGTTAGCCAAGCGTTTGAAGTACATTACCATAAGCCAAACCAATGAAGTGGACAAGATTTCTAGCATGCTGCAGTGGTGCCTCTGCGTACTTAATAACAGATGTTTGGTCTCTCTAGGCAGATAATTGTCCTGCTGTAAGGTTGGCTTGACCTGTGTGAGCAATACTGTGTACAGCACTGAAGCAGTAACAAATGATCATAGCTTTTCTCTTTTTACTGGTAGAATGCTTAGCCACGCTTCCTTTTAAGCACATAATTACTCCAAAGCAACTGGAGCCCATACATCCTCCTTGCTTAATGGCTCTGAAGCCATTTTGCTATAATTTATAGGGACAGGGTTCAAAGTTTTAATAATATTTGGATAATATCATTGCCAAAATGTCTTTGAGCTGTGATGAATAGAATGAGAGTGGGCACATTTCGATTCTGTGCATGACAGTGTGAGTGTTAACAGCACCATACTTTGTTCAACCTTTATGGAAACATTCACGAGCCAATTTGCTCATGAATTATAGATATGAGCATGAAGAATTATAAACAGCAGTGGAAAACACACAGGCTTGCTTGTTCATAAGGCACTGTCCTGTTAGTGGCTCTTCTTTATGCAGATAAATGAATTGCAGGGAATACAAAAATGGTTTAAATAAACCCTTAGCAGATAATGTATTAGCACATCAACATAAAATACACATGCACTGTGGCATGCTTTTGGATATTTATGTTTGTACTCTCTGCTCAAGTGGCTCACTGATTTTTTGGCTTCCTATCATTCACCTAATAATTTCAGCATCCTAACTGCACCTCTGGGTATGTTTATCTGACAATCCAAGCTGTTCCTTGCTTTATGTTGTTTGCTGAAATTGGTTTACCAATTTGCTCTGCAAGTTGCTTCAGTGTATGATAGGTTAATGATGTTAATCAAGGCTAAATAAGAGTAGACATGATCCTTTCATTGAAGCCATAGACCAGCCTAGGCCCAAAAGTGATAGCACTGATGAAGCAAATAAGGGTAGTAGATAGGTGGCGTGAGATTTGAAAAATAACATTAAAATAACATATCACTAAAGCTAATGTACACCTAGAGCTTCATCCAAACTCTACTGAAGTCTGTAGGAGTCTTTAGTGATTCCACTAAGATTTAGACCAGGCACATAAAACTTTGCATCGTTTGACTATTTCTTTTTCCAATTTACTTGATAGGATATGAAACTTATTGTGAGCAAACTGTGCTTAAATTCTGTAGATAATTCATCAGTGAGAGGTTAAGGGTTTGTTAAGCAAATGGCACAAGTATTTTTTGTTATAAAAACACTACAGAAATACTGACTCTCTCTGTGGGTGACAGCTGCTCTCAATGACAAATGGAAAGAAATACAAATACGAATAAGAATTGTTTAAAATATTCCCAATGGTAATGGTAGCTGGAAACAATTTAATAAGTACTCTCTATTTAATTCCATTCTATGATATTTAAACACTGCTTCATTTAATCAGAAGGGTATTTGATTACAGAAATAATCAGCCAGGTTCACTCTGGCCGCTAAGCCTGTGTGTGGACAGCTAGATGTAACATATGTGAGGTTCAGTAATTGTTTTTGAATTGAAGTTAAGATGGCCTTAATTACAGTGGCGTGATTGAAAATGCTAATGTTCATTATGAAATTCTAATGTTCATTTATTGGAGATTCTCTTAAATATAAACCTTAATTGGCCTGTTGAGTAAACAAGTTAGTCTTTTTTCTCAGTAAGTTGAACAGTGTTCACCAACTAAAATAATTTCCTCTGATTGTGCCGAGGCCTAGAGGGAGCATGAAATTCCATGGCTGTTAAAAACTACTAAGAGACAACCCCACAAAACTGGCATATATGGGACTCGATTCCAATCTTCAAAGAATATCTTGTAATCTGTTTTTATTTTAAAAGAATATATGCAGCACTTTAATTCTGTATTAATCATAGAATCATAGAATCATAGAATGGTTTAGGTTGGNGTATATTTCTGTATTGGGTTATCACTAGAAGACAAAATATATCCTTTATTCTCCCTCCTAATTCTTTTCCTCCTTCGACTACAAAGAGGGTCTGGAAACCTTCAGCCTCAGAAGCTAAAAATACAGCATCTCTGTATTTTTCTTAATTGATTTCTGGAAAAACTATGATCTCTAAGAATGAATTGAGAGACAGGAATGATAAAGGCAGAAGTAGTTTTACATTTTAAACAATTCCAACAAGAGGCTGAATATTCAACAACTGATAGGCCAAATAACAAGTTGTTAACTTCACAATGCACAGTCACAGAGTACATATGTGTCACTTTGAGCAAAGATTGAAAAGACGTTAGAATTAGAGATTTAACAGCTAGTTTTGATTAAATCAAAACAATCAGAGTAGTTGCATTTGCAACAGAATTAGGTTTAAAAAATCCAGACTCGGAATACTTTCCCAGACCTCGCAGTTCAAGCTTATTCAAGGACAAAATTTTCAGATGATACCTTTGAAAAATATATATTATTGAATACTTGAGACTTCTCTGGCAAATGACAAAGTATGTTCAATTGTTTTGTCTCCTGTCCATGACTTAGAATAGTCAACAGACACATAGCCTCCCAGTGCGGTGTCGTCGGCAAAGTTGCTGAGCAGACACTCTGTCCTCTCATCAATGTCATCGATGGAGATGTTGAACAGGACCTAACCCAGCACTGATCCCTAGGGAACTCCACTAGTTACAGCTCTCCAGCTGGACCTGGCACCATTGATTACCACTCTCTGAACTCTGTCTTGTAACCAGTTCCTAACCCACCTCACTGTCTGCTCTTCCATCCCACACTTCCTGAGGTAGCTTACTAGGATGTCATGGGAGACTGTGTCATAGGCCTTGTTAAGCTCAAGGTAACTACGTCCACTGGTCTCTCAGCATCTACCCACTCAGTTATGTCATCATAGAATGCAATCAGCATTCAGTCAAGCATGACTTCCTCTTGGTAAATCCATTCTGACTATTTCCTGATAACTTTCTGAGAAGTGTTTCCAGCAGATCAAGGGAGGTTCTCATTCCCCTCTACTCTGCCCTGCTGAGACCTCATCTTGAGTACTGCCTTCAGTTTTGGGCTCCCCCATTTCAGAGGGTCCAGCCAGGGCTATAAGGATGACTGGAGGACTGGAGCACTGCCTGATGAGAAGAGGCCGAGGGACGTGGGACTTTTTAGTCTGGAAAAGAGAAGACTGAGAGGGGATTTAATAAATATCTATAAATATCTGAGGACTGGGTGTCAGGAGGGAGGGGACAGGCTCTTCTCACTTGCTTCCTGCTATAGGACAAGGAGCAATGAATGTAAGTTGCAGCACAAGAGGTTCCACCTCAACACAAGAGGGAACTTCTTTACTGTAAGGGTCACAGAATACTGGAGCAGGCTCCCCAGAGAGGCTGTAGAGTCTCCTTCTCTGGAGACTTTCAAGGCCTGTCTGGATGCGTTCCTCTGTGAGCTGAGCTAGATTGTATGTTCCGCTCTGGCAGGGGGGTTGGACTCTTTGGGTCTCTTCCAACCCCTGACATCCTGTGATCCTGTGATCTTACTTCCTGTGTCAAATAAAACACCTGAGGGAAGTCACCAGAGCACATAAGATGTGGTCTGTATGCTTCTGTGAAAGGTGTAATGACTGATTTAACTCAGGAGCTCATGTAACTCAATACTTCATAGGCCTAAGTGTATCCTCACATATGCGCCAAGTAGACAAGCATATGCTAATATCCCCAGGCCCACAGGGTTTAGGGAAAGCTAATGAATAATGAAGGATGCCTGGAAAAACTGCAACAGCTTTTGGGTCCATATACATAGTTTATTCAAAACTTTCATGCCCAAGAAAATATGAGTGGAAATCTTATGAGAATGGTCATTCTTATAGAATTTGTGAAACTTGCTAGATTTGAAAAGGCACCAAAATGCAGTGAAGTGAATTATTCTCAGGGATATCCCTCACTGGGAAAAATTCCAGCACATGCAAAAGCCTGAAAGTTCTATGGTCATACTTTCTACCATGCTTAAAAACATTAATGAAATGGCAATTCAGTTTGGCACTGTCACGAACATGAAGAAAACTATTCCAAAACACCCAGAAAACATTCAAGATTATTTTTTTTCACTTGTTCACATTCATCTCTTTATCCTCCCATTGTGCTGTGCTACTACCTTGAAAATCGGTGCTGTTAAGTTCCTGGCAAAAGGAGAACTCTAGAGCACTGTTTAGTGCTGGCAGATGCTGAAACTTTGGGAAGACTACAAAGTTAAAACCAGGCTCTAAATGATACACCTCTCCAGGTATACTTCGAATTCCTGCTTATCACCTCCTTGTGCAGTGGAATTTGAAGTGACCCACTTCCTCTAATTGAATGCAAGCTCAGTTCGATCACCCCGTCTTTTAATTTAGCTCTCCCACCTAGAACAATGGGTGATTAACACAACTCAAAACAAGAGCATAAAGGAAAAAGGCAGCACAACCAGCCTTGGTGCAGCTGCTCGACTCCAATGTTTGCCTGCTGGGTAGCAGCATGTTACGGTCACTGCCAAGCCTTGATCTTCTCTCTCTGTGTCAGTACTCCAAGGATCCATCCTTTAAGCAGCGTAGATCACACAGTTAGACATTGTTGAGGAACTTCAGTGTCACTTTTAAGCAATTCAGATTTTGCAACTTGAAACAAAAGTGAATTAGTCAGAAATACACAAATGGTTTTAAATGGTTTAAAATTTTTTATTCGTACTGCTGCTTTGATTACCTCCAATGCTTTTTATATTTCCCCCCTTCTCCTCAGTTATTGAAATGCTTGTCTACTTATTTGTCAGATATTTCAGCTTTAAAGTTTGGAGTTTGGTGGGTTTGTTTGGTTTGGTTTGGTTTTCATCTTGTTCCCAATGCCAGCATAATATCTTACCAAGTTGTACCATCCATAGATCAGAATATATTAAAAATCTCACTTTGAAAAAGTTACAGTTTGAACCTGAAAATGATCCTATGCTTGTCTGTATTTAATTCCTAAAAAGTTATTTTGATGCAGTTCATTTTGGTGCTGGTCCAAAGGCACACAATATCATTCGAGCCAAGCCTGTGTGAAGTATTAGCATTGATTAAAAAACATTTTTAAAACCAAATGGGGAAAAATGCTATGATTTAAGAAGGCTGAATCCATTAGCTGTGTAGAATTAACTTATGAAAACTTGTAAAATATATTAGAGAACAAGAACATCTCTGTTGATGCTAACTACAAAAGACAGAGCAGCTGTCCAGGTTATCTATGCAAATTTTTGCTCAGACAGTAAGGTGCAGTTTGTCCCAGAAACTTTACTGTCCCAGTAACCATAGACCCTGCTCTGCTTCTGAGTACCAAGATACTAAATCTATCAGTAAACATAGTCTGCTACTTCAAAAGTATTATGGATAAACGTAATAGATTTTCTTTCCAGCCTCTGTGAGAGCATGTAACACCTCTTACTCAGTCCCAAAACAAAGACCATCAAGGGTTCTGTATGTCTTTTCCTTGTATTAGTATTGTGATGTGTACATCGAGCCCTTCTTTCTTCAACAGCTGAGAGGCATGTACTCAATTTCACATGTACATAATATGACACCTTAAAAAAAAAGGCAACCCAAGTCTTTCACCCCTGGAGACAAATTATCATGTCTCTAGAAGGGTTACTTGCTAGTCACTAGTTAAAAATCAGACTCAGCATACCTGCAATGATACAGTGTTTAGAAAACAAACAGATAGGGTTAGATCCAAACAAAGGATTCATTTTAATAGTAAACACATTTAAGAGGGTGCCTGTGTAAATGTGAATTGTTTAGGGGATGGATTACCATTTTGCATACATTTTAGAGCTCTGAGAGAAACCATTAAGGGATTAACACCTCCGATTTATGAAAATGCAAGGATGATAAAGAAACAATAGAGGTGACAGCATTGTGTAAACGACATTGATTCATTTCAGAACAGGGCTGTTAACTGCTGGAAATGAAGAAATAAATGGAACAATGGATAGATGCTTTTACCAGCTTGTCATTAATTAACAGTGAGCACAATTCTTCTATTGTCTTTTTTTGAAAAATACAAAATTGGTAGGAAAATACAAGCCACGGAGCAAATAGATTACTCTGTGTCACCAGGCTGACATCTGCATTTTCTTTCTTCTCTAATATATTTTGGTTTTCAAATTATATCGAACTTTTAGCCTGGCAGCAAGCCCAAATTTTACTTCCTTTAAAATTCCTAAAAGGCTGTGTTTGCATCCTCGAAATATTACTGTGTTACAGAAATATAACGAAAGCCACGATTTGAGAAAGGGTTAATAGATGTTAGTGAATCCCCCGTAACTCAGCTTAGAAGCACAAACAACAGTTCAATGCACTATTCTGCTGACCTATAGCATCCGATCTACTGTGGGTTTATTTCTAGCAATGCCAGCAGGTGGGAAGTGACAACTTGTTTCTTTGGAATCGTAAAGAAAGATCGTCTCTGATAGAGAATTAGCTGGAAGTGAGTGAGGTGGTTTGGCACAGATCTGAGCAGGGACAATGCTTGATTATGGCTATCACTCTCCAGCTGCTGTCAGAATGTTAAGTTTGCTTTCTTGAGGCCTGACGTCTCGCACATTTCTTTTTCTAATTAGTATCTGGTACTGTAAGATGCTGATATTTTACTGCATGTCAGATGTACAGGGATGAAATACATTACTGAACTCAGAAGTAGCTATAGATGCTAGCAGTTCACCTCTCATGGTGAATCCAAAGCATCTCTCTGTATTAAAATATATGCGGAGCTGAAGAAGTTGGTGTGTACAAACAATCATTCCTGAGCTGTAGCTGACAGCTCAAACACCAGATAGGCAAAATACCCTGAGCACTAATTTCATTTTCACCATCATATTCAGGCAATTTTCTGTTCCTGGTTATTTCTTCACTCTGGCAGCAAAGCAGTGTGTTTCCCTGCTGCAGATGCAAGGGTACAAGAAGGGAGGGGGGAATTTACACCGTGCTAAAGCAGCAGCAGCAGCCCTGCCCACCAGATGCAGGGAAATCAATTAAGCTCAGCATTGTTAAAGATTTGCCATTTTGGCACCTTTGTAATGACATTGTAGGCAAGAAAGAGCCAGAGTTTTCACCTGGGGCAAGCATTAAGCACAGCTTGGCAGGAGCAGTGTAGGAATTAATGTGTGGATGCAGGTGCGACTGAAAAGATGAGCTTGTAGGTATAAATTCATCCGATGCTCACCAGAAGTCTGCTTGCCCTACTGCAGAGTTCCATGTAAATTTGTTGTATGCGGGTGGCGTGGTTGGTTTTTTTGTTATTTGTTTCATTTTTGTTGCCTTTTTTTTGGTTGGGGGGAGGGGGGTCAGGCAGGCAGCACAAGCATTATTTCATAAACCACTTTAGCATCCTAATGTAAAAGTGAGAGTGGTGTGTTTTTTTAATCCAAGGTGAAGGAAGTATTTTTTTACCTTAAATGCCCATAATAGGTTTCACTTGAAACTGATCATTTGTAACAGAACACTCCAGCCAACAAGAAGCAGGTGAGCTTAATCTTTATTTTTTTTTATTGCCCCTTGAAAGATGGATTGATATTCAGAAGAATAGGTCTGTTTTTTCTTGCTGAAGGGATGTTGTTCATTCAGCTGTGCTTAGGCAAGGTCTTTTTTGGGAAAAAAAATATCACTTATTAAATTCTTGCTTGTTGTTCAAAAGTTCTTCACAAGTTTGTGCTTTTTCAGGTTGAATCTTTGAATCTAAATTTCAATAATATTCACCCAAAGATAATGGACACAATTATTTTGTAAGACTGTCAGTGTTGGTGCTATAGCTCCTGTTGTTTCAAAGGTGTTTACATTCTTTTGGAGCACTTGCAATATTCCAAGTTAAGATGTTAATAACCAGCCTTCATACAATCAGCTAGTTAGGCTGCATCTTTCATAGGCTTTCTCAGTACTGAGTCTCTCAAGTGTAAACATCAGAATTATATGAGCCTTTTACTTGTTGCATATACAATTTATCTATGTACAATTGTTTTATTATATTTGTCTATGTTTCTTTCTTTGTTTGCCAGGAATGGCCTCCCTTTTGTACATGCGTTCAACTGTCTGTGCTTAACATTAATCTGCGTCTTCAACAAGGTTTAAACTCTGGTATCAGGTTGACAAAGAAATAGGACACAACGCTATAAAGCTGTAAAAAGAGGTGTTTATTAAGTTTTCCTCCTACCTATAGCAGAGATTCCTCATCATATGTGAAAGTCATTGAGGCTTTGTGAGGGTTCCTAGAATTATCTGTACAGAAGAAAACAATTGTAAAGGTCTTATTGTGCTAGAGCACTGAAGCACATGATTTACTCTTAGTCTGCAAGCAGTCCCATTGATTTCACAAACTAGTGACATGCAGAAGGTTAAACATGTGCTTTGCTGGGTTGAGGCCAAACCTGTTATCATTCTTCTGAATAGTTTACAAAAACTTTTCCTGTTATTTAAAAAAAAAAAAAAAAAAAAAAAAGTCCCAAAAAATAACAAACCCAAAGCATTCTAAAGATATGTTGTATTTTAAGCCTGGATATTAAAAAAAAATCAACTCTGGTTCAAAAATAAGCTAGTTATCTTTGCAAACATAGGAGGATTTTTTTGGCTCTGTTGCTGCTATAAGCACAGCAGGCTCCCTGTGTACCACCCCTTGCACAGCAGACAACTACTGTGGCTATATTAATTTTCCCTCAAAGGTTGCCTATCCAGTGGAATTTACCCTTCAAAGAACAGTTGTAGAAAAATCACCCAGCACATGAAGCTGTACAGTCAAATGCAGTACGGAGATTTAAGAGACATTATAATTCACTTTTGATTCTGAGCAGGTGCAATTCAACATCTTCTGCATGATTCATGTTAAACTCAGGTTAGAGAAGTTATATTAGTTCTGATCTCTTTATTCTCTGGCAGGTTACAAAACTTCTCCATGGCAGTGGAATGAGACACCACATATCTAGTGAGTGAAAATGAAATTTTCTACAGAATAAAAATTTGGTTGTCTAGATGAGTTATAAAACTTATGCTCTGTTTGGGGCGGGGGGGACATAAACAAAACAAGCAAACAAAACCCAAACCAGATGTTGTAGGTTAAGGATTTGCTGTTATACCATACAGAAGAAACTCCCCCAAAGTGACTAGAAAGTGCCAAAGAGAAGGTACAGGATAGTGTATTATTGTATTATGATATTCCATTCGTTATCATGTATTATCCCCATATAAGGAGCAGACCTTCCAGTCAGCCTCTCTCCTGACTCTGAGCTCTTCGTTTGCTGTGTGGGAGGGAGGCCTTGAACGTGGTGAGAAGATAATTTTGTTTCACCAAACTTCCAAAAGTATAAAATCTAATCAAGGAAGATAATGAGCTCCTTGTGTATCTCTTTGATTTCTGTTTCAGTGTGATCTTTTCCCTTGATTTATAACTCAGGAGCACAAATACTTTTTTTTACGAAGTCACAATCTTTCATTTCTTTTATACTGATTTTGATGAGATTTCAGCTGTCTCACATACTGTCTCACTCTTGATTAATGTAATGAGTAAAGACTGAATGACATTCTTATTCTGCACTTCTGTGCGTTCCTTAGGTCCTTGTCAGCAATACTGCAGCAGTGTGAGATACTTAAGTTTCCTGAAACTGTGTAGTATGACTCCACAAATTCCTCCATGTGTTCTCTTCCCTTGACGTATTTTTGAGATATTAACTTTGTACATCTAACCTAAATGCAGTTTAAAAGCTTGCCAGTATTAGCTAGGGGTTTGGACCCTTTGCTCCTTCAGTTCTGTGATAAGAAACAAATCTTTCATTTAGAGTGCTATTTCAGAGGTAATGTGTCTGAGAAGGCTTTCCCAAAATAAAGGGATCTGATGGATTAAGTGATCCACATTCACTCCTTGAGTTGTTCTCACTGTACAGTACAAATGGATTAAGCACATTTGTAAATGAAGTTACTGTGGCATAGCTCTTCTGAAGCACACTAGGACTTACAGGCTGAGAAGATCTGCTCCTGATGAGATTCATGCATGTCTTGAGTAGCAGAGTGCATGTTTTGGTAACATGAAAGTTCTGGGCGAATGCCAGCACATTGCAGATTTTGAAAGGGTTTCTCTTCTACTTGCTTTGATTTTCTTGTTGCATAACAGAACTTCCAATGTTGTATCCAGCTAATAAAAGGATGGGGGAAACGTAAGGGGAGGGAAAACACTCAAAGCGCCCTGTTAAGTCTTTCATGGTAGAAAAAGGTCAAAAATCCACACTTTGGTGCCTGACATTCTCCAGTGCATGAAATAAAGTAAAAGAGTTCTGAAAGTTTTGGCCATGCTTATATTCACACAGATTTTTATTCACATCCTCACAAATAATTTATCTTTATCTGCAACCAAAAAAGGATCTTGTACAGTTGAGTACCCCTTCATGGTTGACACTGATTTAAAACACTCCATAAGGGGCATAGTACTCAGGAACAATTAAAAGTAAGTGCAGTCATGAAAGTTACATGAAGTAGTGTCTGCCAGAGCCTTGCAGACACATTCTTTGCATGACTGTGTGCCACCTTAGATAAACCAAAATAAAGCAGTCAGATATGTAGTTTATTTCATACTAACTGGTGGCTTTGTGATGGGAAAGCAAAAATCTCTGACCAAGTTTAGTCTTCTCAGATAAACATTTTATGCAGTATGAAGATGATTGTAACTTAGTCTGTTAAAATGTTAAGTCTTTTCAAAAGAGCTGCCAAACAGGTATGCTCTCTGTAGGGTCTCACCAAAGCAGGTTTGTAAAACGTTATTTTTAATTACTACATTTGTGCTAAGAAAATCAACAGAGACAAAACCAAAATGCATGCGAAATTGTACTACTGTATTCATCTCTTTCTAGTTCCAATACTTTTTGTTCATGACAATAATGTAAAAGGAGAGATGAGTGTAAAATGTAGTGTTGGATGGGAACAATTGTAATCTTCTGTGGGGAAAGGAATCCATGATGAGTTTTCTCCTGTCCCTGTGTGAATAGCTGGTGATTCCTGGTGATCTCAGGAGCTGCACTAATTTGACATTCCAGTATGATGTTCAAAAGGCAGCAAGTAGGAAACAAGGGCTTTTATTTTAGATGTTTTCATCCAGTCCACCTGACTGGAAGCAAACTGTACAATGGTACAAGCCATGGTACTGTTTTAACCATATGTTTTTTGTAGAACCCTCCTGATAATGAAGTAAAAGAAACCCATTGTAAGTTCTTTGAGCAGCAGCAGTACAATGTTTTTTCCCAGTTGTGGCCAGTCTTGTTCTTAAAGACTACCTGTGTGAAAAAAGGACATAATACGCTCTGAGGTGACCTGACTGGCCTTCCAGTATCTGAAGGGGGCCTACAAAAGAGCTGGGGAGGGACTTTTTGGGATATCTGGTAGTGACAGGACTAGAGGGGATGGAGCAAAGCTGGAAGAGGGGAGATTCAGACTGGACGTGAGGAGGAAGTTTTTCAGCATGAGAGTGGTGAGAGCCTGGAATGGGTTGCTGAGGGAGGTGGTTGAGGTCCCATCCCTGGAAGTGTTTAAGGCCAGGCTGGATGAGGCTCTGGCCAGCCTGATCTAGGGTAGGGTATCCCTGCCCATGGCAGGGGGGTTTGAACTAGATGATCCTTGTGGTCTCTTCCAACCCTGACTGATTGTATGATTCTATACTGGAAGGTAACATTCAGCAATGGTAGAGCCTGGACCATAGGGCCTCCTATAGTCCCTTTAATCCTAATTTTTGTATAGATAAACATTTGAATAAAAGAGGAAGTCTAAACTAGATAGGGCAAAGATTGACACCAGTCTTTAAAAGATGAACTTTTAGAATGTTTTATTGATGTCAAATGTATGTCCTCCTTATCCTGACCTAGCATTTCTTTTTCTAATCTATCAAAGAAAAGGATGTATGAAAGCGGAGGCCAGTTTGCATCATTCCTACGCAGATGCTGCTTTTTTTTCCTCAACTTTCAAGTCAGTATCTATTTTTTGCATCAATGAAAACATCTTTTTACTCTCAGATAACTTTTCATTCATTAATCAAGTCTTTCTTCTAGTCCTCCCAGTGGTAGGTGAAAGGGATAACTGGATTTCTGTAGAGTTAGTGCTGATTAACATGAATACAATTTCTTGACCACTCACTCATCTCTGATCTGTCAGTGTTTCTATTGATATTTCATCTCAGCTGTTTTACCTGTTTCTTGAGAACACAAGAGAATAATCTGTGAAATACTACTTTGTTGGCAAGCTGCTTGTTTACAATGCAAGACTGAAGTGTTTTGTAGTTCAATTCATTTCAGGGGTCTATAGGTAGCTGGCTACTAAATTCCTAATAGAAAAGTGTTAATAAAGTAGATGGGCCTGGGTTTGTCCATTTAATCTTTGTTGAGTCTCAGTAATTTGAGACATACAATGTGACTAGAATCAAAGTGAGAGGTTCAACGCAGCTTATTAATTTTATCTGCAAGTAGATCTTTATTTGTATTACAGAAAACAAACCACTGGATAGCTAAAGCATAAACACATTTATATCTATTCCCTAGAGTAGGTAGTACTCTAAGTTATGTGATAATTAGAGAATGCATATACTTAGGTTAGTTGCCAGCTAACAATGTAGAGCTGTTGCAGGGTGGTACAATACGTGCCAAGAAAATCTTGTACGCAGGAAAGTGTTTTCTACAAAGTGTTTTCTACGGCTGACACAAATACCTGTGCACTGAAACATAATGACAAAATCTGTATTTGAAATATTTCCATCTTTCAGCATACAGTGTCAATAATGATAAGACAGAGTGTGCAAGAGCAACTTCTCTCTGTATTGCCATCATATTCTCTTTAGATTGTTGATATTTATAGGTGACATTTTCCTATGGAAAAATGTATTTAGGTCGCTTTTATTTTCTTGCTCTTCACTGACTTGTCAAAACAGTTACATCTGTGTCAGTCTACCAATTCATCATTACATTTTCCAGTGAAAAGTAGTCCAGTTTTGGACATCTTTTTTTGCAATACATAGGATTTTGGCCAGCCAGACACTTGACAGACAGGCCTGGTTGTAAATAGCAGGTTGAGGCATGCTGTTTTCAGTCACTGAGTGAGAGAGTTACTTCTTGTATAAGTCACTATAATGATATACACGTGCACTGTTACAGAGACAGTCAATACTTGCTCAGAATCTTAGTATTATAAATGCAGGACTCTGGAAATGTATTTTGATAGTTTGGCAGTGCTGATAACATAATGCAAGATTTGGCTAAAGTACATTCTTTGGAATTTTGCACAGCTTTTATTTAAAAGCATAATACGTAAATAGCTCTGCATGTGGTACTTTGGCAGCTTTTATGAGGACAGAAAGAACTTTTTAACTGCATCTTTGTAAACAAGAGCTAGTTTTCTAAACATTTTTCTCTTGAGGGGTGAACAAGAATTCTCAAATTGTTTTAGATAATTCAAACCTCCTGAGGAAAGTAAAATGAAAAAAAATCTCATAGTTTGCACCAATGTGATTTGGAGGAAATGATTCATTGACCTCACATCTGAAGCTTGATTTAATATGAGGAAGGTAGCCCAGCTGAGCACTCTGGTAGACTAAGAGCAACAGCACATCAGTCTGACATCCTTTACAGGCTCCAGTCATGGTTAGTCGTCAGCACTTTAAGGAAAGCAAAACAAAAACCAGAAGCCAAATTATACATCAAAAGGGAAACATAGTTTCTTCTTGTGCGCTGCAGGCAACCAGCAGACCACCTCAGAATGAGATTCGGATACTGTGTAAGAAGGAAACAGTCAACAAACAGTCCTTTCAGTCTACACCACTCTGTATCTGCAACAATCTGCATAGCCAAGAACCCAAGTTACAAAATTATTTTTTTACATTTCAGGATTACCCTGCTTTTGGGAAGAGTCCTTTACAGAAATCACACTCAACTTGCAAATAATCATTACATTTTTTAACCAAGTGATACAGTTGCAGAAATAATTGCTCCTCTCTGTAAGATTTTGTACATTAATTGAGTGATGTGTTATATAGCCAAAGCATGAGTTGAAGACATGAAAGATTTTTATTTTTAATGTTTGGGGGGTGGAAGGCTGATGGCTTGAGATCTCACAATATGATTTTGATTCTGGGGGAGAACAGTCCCAAAAAGAAAGATTTCATCCGGTCAAGCTCAAGACTATTTTGATCAAATAACACAGCATCATCTTGGAGATATGCATCTCTAGGGGGAAAAACAAACAAACAAACAAAAACAAAACAGGAAAATACCCCACCACACAAAAATCCCCACAAACACAAATATCCCAGCTTTTTACTTCGTATTGATAGATTTGAAGCTTGTGGTATATCCTAATTCCACCTTGCCAAGTGAGAGCATTAACAATTTTTATGTATTTTTTATTCAGATATACTTCTACTGAGGTATGTGAAAATATGCTATCATATTAAAAAGACTGAGTATAGGGATATAAGAGAAAAATAATGATCTGTGATATAACCAGAAAATATTAAGGAACAGTTATGAAATGATGCTCAGGCATTCTTGAATTAGTTTTGTGCTTATTGATGTTTGGGAAGATGCAGCATGAGTTTTGTGATCAGCTAAATGACTGAGCAAGTCACTTATTTAATAGTCTGCTATTCAGTAGATCCGACTCTGTGAAGAAAATACTTGTCTCCAATTTCAGTATTATGAAAAACTAATGGTAAGAAAATAATTGTACTTTTGTAGTAGTAGTAATATTAGAAGTATTTAGAAGTAATAATAGTATTTTTGTTCATGACCCCTATGAAGAGAGACTGAGAAACCTGGTGCTATTTACTCTGGAAAAGAGAAGACTGAGAGGGCACCTTATCAATGTATACAAATATCTCAGGGGTGGGTGTAAAGTAGAGGGGGCCAGTCTCTTTTCGGTGGTCACCAGCAGTAAGACAAGGAGCAACAGCTACAAATTGGAACATAGAAGGTTTCACTTCAACATGAAGAGAAACTTCTTTACAGTGAGGATAACAGAGCACTGGAACAGGTTGCCCAGAGAGGTTGTGGAGTCTCCTTCTCTGGAGACTTTCAAAACCCACCTGGATGCATTCGTGTGTGAACTACCCTAGGTGATCCTGCTTTGCCAGGGAGGTTGGACTTGATGATCTTTGGAGGTGTCTAAAGTTCTGTGATTCTGTGTATGTAGAGCACCACTCTGTGAATGGTGATTGTGATGTCATTTGCTATTCAAAGATAATTCATATCACAGTACAGATTTAGGCTCATTTATAGTGTGAATCTTGCTGGATAACATGCACCTTTTCATGAGTATAGTTTTACATTTCAGCACAATTTTGTTTGTTACCTTCCAGCTTTGCATAGTTAATTAAAAAGCCTGTTTAATGCAAGAGAAACAGCATGTCCAACTGTTTCTCACAGATGTCAATTGAAATGAGCTATCAAATTAATGCCATATGACAATGACAGTTTTGTAAATCATCCTTTGACCTGATTTGCCTCTGAAAGAGTTTATGCCAAAAATATTTATTCTAATACAGGCACATACCAACCATTCTTCTCCCAACTACAAGCAACTTATCCTCAAGTCTTAATATGGAAAAACTATTTGGCATTATTTGTAAGTTTGGCTTGATAAAGGAGTCTGTTTTTGACTGCTAACCTAGCCAGTTCCAGAATCAAATTTTTATTGTTAGTGTAATATATTCCTGTGTTCCCTCCACACCGTTATCCACAATGTTAATGACAACTACTGATTACCTTCTGTATTATTAGGAATTGTTTTCAACAAGTAGAAACTTTAGGTCACAGATCAACTAGTGTACTGCAAAGAAAGTACATTAATTTATGGGCCAAAAATTCAGTCACAAAATGGCTCTAGCACTTATGTTTTCATCAGTGAAATTTCTGTGTTTCTCTCAGGGTACTTTACTCCTAGAAAAGGAAAGCATTTTTAAATTAAGCATAAGGAATGTAATCATTACATTTAACATTTCTTTCATG
This sequence comes from Tricholaema leucomelas, assembly GCA_013400475.1. NCBI lineage: Eukaryota > Metazoa > Chordata > Aves > Piciformes > Lybiidae > Tricholaema lacrymosa > Tricholaema leucomelas. Next base: position 134,688 of record WAAF01003019.1, read on the forward strand.
GAAGCTAAAACCACAACACAATTAAAAATAATATATGAGCATATATGAAAAAGTCATTGTCTATCTCTAATGTCAGACTTCTTGCTTGACATGAGAGAGGGTGGAATCTGGCGTAGTAAAATAAGCTGTTTATTGAAAAATATTAAATTATACTAGAAGTTTCATTTTCAAACATTATATGATTTGATAATATCCTGCAAAAGAAATAATGTGTTTGTACCTTTGTTGGAGTTTTTATAGTGAAGAAAGAAAGTAGGATGAACTGGCAGATATTTTAGATTGTTTGCTTTAAAGCTGGGGTTTGTGTTTGTTTTTAACTAAGAACTATCATGAATAAGAAACAGTTGTTTCTCTGGTTTGCTGAGATTTTTTTGTTGTTCTTGGTTTGTTGGGTTTGTTTTTTTTTTTTCCTGGAGGATCCCTTTGTCTCAAGAGAACTAGAAAGGAATCTTTCACAAAGACTTTCTCTCAGTTGTGGTGTTGCTGATGTCAAGTATGCAAAAATCTTGAGTCAGCACTCCAAAAGTCACGAGTCTGCATTTAAAAAAAAAAAAAAAGCGATGTTTTGAAATATATATGTGCAGCACACTTGTTTGAGCCTTTGTGTCCAAGGTATGGCATAGTTTTATAATGTTTATGTGAAAGGAAATCTTATTTTTCAAAATAAAAGATGAAAAAAAAAAGATACATACGAGATTTCCCAAAAATTTGCCTGACTCTCAGAAATATAATGTCTGAAACATTACAAACATCACAATGTAATTGCAGGTGTTGGCAACATGGCAATTATTTGTGAGAACTTTGATCTAAATTGAGGTCAATAAAAACAAATGAAAAAAAAATGGTTGAAAGAAAAGCAAAGAAACCTTCCTTCACATTTCAGAAACTTCACTGCTGTAGTGCCATTTGTTCTGCAGTCTTCCCACAAAATTCTCAATCAGAAATTCATGAGAATAAGCCTTATGTCTTTAAGATTAAATATAAAGACATGTACACATCTGATTACCAGATACAAGATATAGTCAGATAATGACAAATAACACTTGGATTTGGAGAAAAAAGAATAGGCAAACCAGTGCAGATGGTGCTGTTTCAAAGAGACAAGCCCTTTACCACGGATTAAAAGACAAAGTGTATTTGAATCTAACAACGTGGTTTCTGGCCAGAGAAAGCTACAAAAGCTACAATTATTTTTAAAAAATGTCACCTCATTCATATTCAATGATCACAGAAAGTGGAAACATTTTAAGGAGTAATTGTAAACATCTGCTAAGGAAAAAAAAAAAACCCAAAACCAAAAAAAAACATGACTAAGACAGAAATGAGTTGCCAAGCTATTGTATGAACAGATCCACACCATTTCTGTGGATGAGTTCTGTTTGGAATGTGAAAAAATTGATAATCAAAGAAAATATTAGAATCCACCTAATAATGTTTTACTTTAAGTCCATCTGGCTGTCTACTCAAATATCAAGGAACGTGGCTGTACTTGTATTTCTGCAGAAGCTGCATTCCCTGCTGCTTCTCCTCTCTTCTTCCAACAAATGCATTTGCACAGACACAGTGAACTGGAGTCAAACTAATCTAACAATTTCCTTCTTTCTTTTTCAGCTGGGTCATCTTTCAGCTGGACCAGTGAAGAAAATGCCAGTGGCAGTGCAGCTACTGATGACAGCTCACACAGAAATGTTGGATTTCTAACTATTGCTTCAAAATACTGATTTCAAACTTTGGTGCTGTAATGACAACATAATCAAAGGTAAATCAGATCTTTCTGTTGGTTTTTTTTTTTTTTTTTTTTTCCCCAATCCAAGGGCAAGAAACAAGAGGAAGGCATCTGTAGATCTATTCTGCAGCACAGTGTTTAAAATTGTTGAGTGGCTTGTGGGATACAGCTGCTTTGTAAGATCTATTGGCTCCAGTACAGAGAAACAGAATGACTGAGTTAACGCAGGAGAGAAAGTAAAGGTGTGAATCATGTAGTTTTCCAGGTGTAACTCTGCCAGTTAAAGCTGTTTCCATGAACAATTCCTACCAGTGATTGCAGAGGTACAGTGCCACGTGTCCTCTGGCACAAGTGATCATGTGCACATTTTCTAAAATGCTGCAGGCAGCCTGGGTTTGCTCAAGTCATCTTTTCTCAATGCCAGACATTACATCTATGAGCAGCTGTTCTGGTTGAAAATGTTTTATCACCATCCATTGGTAGAAACTTGCAACTCCCCCAGTTATACTAGCTGATTAGTTCATTTCAGTTGTGCCCAGCCCATCTCTTTCTATATTGGGGAAAATCAACCACATCACATGCAGCTGTGAGCAGACAAGCTGAGTTAAAAGTGTAATGAGCACAGGTGTTATGCATCATCTTCCTATGCTGCAGCTTTCTCTGTCCAAAGACCTTGCTAACTGTCCAGACTCTGGTCAAACAGCAATTATTTATTTTTTTGTTGTTTCATTTGTTTGTTTTTTCTCTGCTTCTTTTTGATGGACATTTTGGGTTGTTTGTTTTTCTTGTTATTTTAATCTGAATTCATCTGGTCAAATTCACTGCATTGCCATAGGAATGTCTGCCTTTCTGCAGCAGAGGGGGCAACACTAGGGAAGGAAATACTTGCTGGCGAGATAGGTGTGATCCTTTGCTTTACTGGCAAAGCCAGTTTTTGAGTACAAGGCAAAGCATCAATTCAAGCACCCAGGCCCACAGTCTTTAGAACTGACTAGAACTGAAAACTCAACAAAAGAACTTCCAGGAAATGGGAGTCCTAGAAGAAGATTCTTAGAGACCTCACTGAAAAATGCTCTGAAGCTGTAAGAACAACAAAGCAGCTTGATGTCTGTGACTTACCATAGTTCATACTCAGGTTATGTGCCAATTATATTGCTAAGCTGTTGGAGCTCAGAACTCTGAAGAGGGACTGTGGTAGTGCAGTCTGGGTAGTATTTAATGTTCTATTTATCACGTGCTCTTCAGTCTCAAAAAACTTGTATAGATGGCGTCCATGGACGTCTGTCTTTGCTGCCAGTATGTGGAGACCTGAGGACTCCAACTAAATTGCCTCCACTTAGATGTCAGCTGAGTCTGTGCTCTATTACCAGAGAGTAATAGAGCAGGAAGCCCAGTTTCCTTAAAATCCTGAGCAATCAAAGCCAAATACTCATGAAAAGAATATTTCTAAGGGATTTCCATGGAATATGGCACAGGATTTGAGATCTCTGCTAAGTGGTTTTGAAGATCATAAAATCTATAAAATATTGGATATATACTTTCAAACTACATTTTTTGGTAGTTTGGTAATGGAGAATTGGCTGCTGTTTTTAGCCTGTGGCCAGGAAGACAGTAACAGCAGTTAGATACTAAATCAGCAAAGAATCAGCTTTCAACATTCTCACAATGAACTGCAAGCAGGCTAATAGTTCCTGAAAAAGATATTCCCTTCTGTTTATCTAGGTTGAAGAAGCTCAAACAAACGTATTTTCCAGTTTTGGAGTCTCCATTATTGATAGATGATTCTACATAAAGAATACAGGTAAAAATCAGAATTTTTTTTTAAATTTTTTTTTTTTTTTTGCTTCCCTTTAGGGAAATATAACCATCTAGAGATGTAATAAGACTAACAGATATTATTAAACAGGGATAGGGATTCTGAATACTTGTTGATAATGGGAAAAGAAACAGCATTCAAACCTACTATCTTAATTAAATACCAACCCTCAGCTTCATGATGTGCTGCCTTCATTGGGCCACAAGCCATGGGTTCAGTGATACAATAAGCTTGACTTTAGGCTCCAGTTTTGAATTAAAATGGTGGAATGAAATGACACAAAGTATTAAAGTGGGCTAAAGACATTCTGTTGGTTCAAAATGTGTTTGTAACAAATTCTGACATTTTACTTGCAGGCTTTATGTGTGACTAAAAACCATCTTTCCACCATCTAATTTTAATCCTGTTTATGTATTAGTCATATAACAGAAAGAAAACCATAGAGCTGGCAACAAATACATACATGGTATTCTTTGGCTATTTTCACAGACTTGCCATTGTTCGCCTATGACTAAGAAATAATGATCATGCAAAGAGGAATTATTGATCATAACAGATCTGTTATTAACAGTTATGGAACCACAGCCGTCTAAAGATGTAAGTATTTTTTATGCTGAGCCAAATATACCGGTCTAAAACATGGTCCACTGCTCTGTCTTCTCCTGACATATTATCCAATGTAAAATAAGAGAAATTAGAAAAAGAAAGCATAGGTATGAAGATTAATATTCTTCTATAGTCTGTGTTTTTGAGTATAGCATAACTGAAAACATGATTACAGGCTTTTTTCCTGGCTTAAAAATATTTGCATTGTAGAAGCTAGTTCAAAGAAAAAATTGCTAGTTAAACAGAAGTTGAGTCTCTCAGTGCTGTTTTCTGTTTCTCCATTGTCTTCCACTTTGAACTCTGCTCTTATCAGATGGAAACGAGAAGAATGCTGGTTTTAATCTCTGATTGTAAATGTGACAACCTGTACTTTCAGCGGTGGTATTTGTTAGTTTTGGGTAACAGTGATATGGAGATGTTAGACTGAAAAATAAGATACCTGTATTCCTGCAAGGACTTCAGTGGGAGTCCCAGAAACTGCCTGAGGGTACAACCTTTTTATTTTCTAATCATTAAATTTATCTGAGTTTTATGAGCCAACTACTTTTTTTTTTTTGGGGGGGGGGGTGGTGCTACATCAAAATTAATCTGGAATACTTTTGTGTGCATCACAGTTGTTCAAACACACATTAGCCTGATTGACATGGAATTGTGCTTGCTGGACAGAGTTATTATTTGGGCATTGCCCTCATCTCACCCCATAACTAGTATAATGTCTCCCTTAGGCTGACTGAATTTTCTCCCAGTTTCAACAGACAGTTGCAGCTCATGTGAGACAAAAAGACTGAGCATAGCTCTCTAGCCAGAGCTCCTCACAACAGTGCAATAATCCTTATTTGGACACTAACATCCCAACAGCGAAAGGTGAAAATCTTCCTTTCAGTTAGTACAAGCCCTGCCAGCAGAAGACTCTGTGGCACCTCTTTATCTTCCCAAGGGTTTCCCTGCTGCACACAGGGCTCCTGAGACTTCTAATTCTCTTATTATTTGTATTCAGCTTTAGCACAAACACAACATCGATATTACTGGCACAAACACGTTGGTCTGGTTTACCTTTAGAAAAAATTGCTTAAAGGAAAATGACATTTTGTACACAAAGCTGACACCCAGAGACTGCATAAAGCACCCAAAAGTCTCCCCTAGGTTCACTGAGGAGCAAGATTAAGACTACAGTTGGGCTTCACCCTGATGATGCAGAGCTGTTTATTTGGGGGTTAATTTTGGTTTATTTCAGTTGGGTTGGGTTGGTTGTTGTCTTTTTTAACAGTTACATTTAAGGGGAAATAATTATAAAAGGGCTACATGTTTACTTTTAAACACAGCATTTTTTCCACTCTGCCCCAAGTCTGACATTTTAATGACCTGCTTTGCCTTGGTTTTTATGGACAGCATATATTGAAGGGGTATTTTATGTACAGTTTTAACATTTGAACAACACAGTTCCGTGTTCTGACGCTCTTTCATGTTGTGGAAAAGTTTTTATTTCATTTAATTGCTTACTAATTTGAAGGCATTTTTGCAAATGTCTTTAGAAACTACCAGATTTATCATTGCTAAGGGTTATTAATTTAAGAAGAGCAAGCAAAGTAAAGGCTGTGTATATTTTCACTCAAATTACTATCCTAAATGACTCCATGGGGGGTTTCTTATAGGGGTCACTGAAAGGCAGAAAGGAATGTTTTTACTTCTTTGCTTTGTCACAAAAATTAGGTTACAAGGGCTATAAATGCAGGTAATACTTTTTACTACTAGATTTTCCTCTGTAATGAATATAACATTTCTTCTTTTCATATAACGATACCCACCAAATGTCTTAGTACTTAGCATGTTTACTCTTGCCTTTGACAAGGGTCTAAAGTAATTCCCCTAGAAAACTCTTGCAAGCAATCTGAATGCAAGAAAGAAACCCTGTATGGTAGGATCATTGCTGAAAGTGGAAGACTGGAGGGGAAACATTGTCTTGCCCACTGCCAACAAGCTCATCAGTAACACCAGCTCTTGAGTAGGTGAGGTAGCAAGAAGGGAAAACTAAAGCTGAAGAAGTCGCAAGTCTGAATCGGAAAAGGTAGAAAAATTTGCAATGTAAAATATAGAATTGGTCATGTATTTTCCTGCTATAAAACACATTGCACTGTGCCAGTCTGCCAGAATCCACATTTACACTATTCTCTAATTCCAAAAGACTTAGTCTTGCTATTGCTTTGAGATTTGGGCCACATTGTTAAACCTGGGCTAAACAGCTCCACCTCAGCAAGGCTGCACTCTTCGACAGCTGATCCAGAGGGCAGACCACAGTTGTTCAGTATGACCAGGCTCACAGGGCTTGCTCTCTCTTCAGGGGATTACAGCTCCTTCCCAGCTTTGCTCTTCAAGAGGGCATTAATATTCTCTGAAAGGTGGCCACTCATCTCTAGCTCTGTAAGGCTGATCTACTTTGATCTTAACCTCAGAAATAGAATGATGAGGGATAAGAGTTCAAAGTATAAGCAGAAACTCAATACGCAAAGAATGTACCACATCCTAATAAGTATAACAATTCTTTCCATTTGTTGCTGTTGTAAGGAAAAATAAGTTTAATATCTTTATGGGATTAGGGCTCTATGGTACTTTGCTAATGAGTGGCCAGAACTATTAGGATTTTCCTTATGTCTCCAGATAGGCTAGCAAACAAACATCACTGAACAACAGCTGTTTAGATTTTGTTCTGGCGAGTATTTCCTTAATGTGGCTAGCATGTTATTTTGATTGTAGACCCAACAGAGCAAATATATAACACAGAATTTCAATCTTTTCCTTATAAGCAACTTGAGGATTAGGGAAATCGCCAGTAATGAATGGCAGCTTTTTGACATAGTTTATCACAAATGACCCCAGGTTGTGAAGTGTTTGCTGTTCAAGCAGCTGCAGGACAGCGGATTCAGAAAATTACCAGTGAGGACAAAATTCCTTGATTTTTGTACTGATTTGCTGAGAACAGAGGTGATAACATTCACATGAACAATTAGCCTACATAGCAGTGATAAATACCAGAAAATTTAGCTTTCATAAGTGTATTTGAGAAAGATTATCACATACTATTCGGTTCAAGTTTTAGTTTTTAGGTTAGCTGCCTTTCATATTAATCAGCTTTGTTTTCTTTCAGGGCTGCCTCTTCTGTGTAAAAGCAGTGGGTGAATGCCATGTTTAATAACCCCTTACACCAACTAATTCCTTTTTCCAGCAATTGTGTGGTTTAAAAAAAAAAATTCATTTGTATAATTGAAAGGAGAAATGTAGAAATGAATGTTGTTTGTCCTTCAAGTGCTAGAGAAGCTTATGTTTCAAGGAGTCACGTAGCCCTTTCAGGACTATTTACTGTTCCTCAAATTACTTTCTATTTATTTTTCCAAGTCCTATAAGTATAGTGGCTTCTAAGATCAGCATGAGAGATTCTTCTTTTTTTTTTTCACTTGATCAGCTCAGATGCTAATTGTCACAATGAAGTATAACGTACTAAGGATTGTGGGATATTTCACATGAAAATTCCAGTTCTCTGGTTGTGATGGCAGACATTACTTGCAAGGACTTTCATCAGGTCAGTATCAAAACCTTGTTTCCTTATTCACTTTTCAAGACTGATAAAAAAACATCCCATCTCTCTCTATCATCAATCCAACTAGCTAGAAAAAGGCTACTAAATTCACAGTTTTACAGACACTGATTTCATTTTCCTTTTGGAAAATGTTTGAGAAGTATCAGCAATTTGTACAAGAGAGGCAAAGCATGAACTTGTCAGTCAAGAGAACACCACCCTACAAATGTCCCTAACAGCTTTCTTCTTTTCTGATTTGAAAAGAGAGTAGCTTTAATTAATTTATTGGTCAGCATCTGTTTAACAGGCATGTGTGTGATGGGTTTCTGAACACACCTGGTCTATTTTTTCACTGTAACCTCCAAAAAGATTTTGATCTTATTTTTAGCTTTAACCTTATAAAAATGTAACAGCAGAAAGAATTCTTACACTGACTGAAGTTTTTTTGTTTGAGTTTGTTTGTTATTTTTAATTTAAATCCCAGTTTCAAAGGAATTTAACTATGACCTGGATTTTAATTTTCTTGAGGATTTTACTAATGCTTGAGGGGGAAAATCTGGTACATTTTCAGCATATTAAATACTTGTTTGTGTCAAAGTAGTTACTAGATTTCTAATTCATTTGATTATCATACAGTGATGCAGAAAGGGGTATGTCTAGATGTTTATAATCTTTAAATATGCTATCACTAGAATATGCTTTCTTTGTTTTCATTATTGGGACATGTTGCTGTAAATGCACCTAGATACACTCAGTTTTGAAACAAGTTAATTATCTTTTCATTGATGCAACACTATTCAATTTTACATTAAAATTCTTTTCCTGGAGACCTAAGTAGGATTAAAATAAACTATTCAGTTTTGGCAACCAGGAAGAAATGGAGTCCTTGTAAAAATAAGACTTTGGAGTGAGGAAGTTGGCGATTTTTTTCATTAGTTTCATAGGAGTCGTTGTTCCTATTCTGGAAAGTTTATAGCTGCAATCACCTACGGCTAGAATCTGATTTTTACTGAGGTGCTATAATAATTATACTAAGTACTTTCTGTTTGTCACTGACAAACAGCAATCCTTGAATGTCACTTCAGGAAAATAGAAACTTTTTTTTTGTGGCTCATTTCCCACAACTTCATGGTTTGAATTCTCAGGAATAAGTGCAAGCTTTTCATGGAATAAAACTGAGGCAAACAGAAAAAAATCCAAACCAAACCCAAAAAACAAACTACCCTAGGTTTTGCACATAACCAGGAAATCTCTCAAACTCATGAGTATGTTCACAGAGCTGTTCAGGGAACCAGGGAAGAATACATGAAAAACAAGAACTTGCAGAAACTTCGTGTTCCTTTAACAAAGTATTTTGCTAAGAAACTTAAATTTGACTTACTGAGAACCGAAGATCGACAAGTTTAACTAAATACTGTAAGAGCAAAACAAACAAAAACCCTTCAGTTCACTTGTGGATTAGCAGTTAATACTCTGAAATCCACAAGCTATGGCTATCTGTGCTGTTATAATCCAAAAGAAGAACTCTACATTTTGTGTTTTTCAAAGGAAGATCTTAATCACCTCTTTGTAAGCCACAAACTGCTTATTAAAAGTCTGGGCCCAATCCTCTCTTGAAAGAGTGGCCCCAGCAAACTATGGTCTTTGATCCTAAATTGAGAACAACTCCACTGAAGGAAAGGGTATGTGATTAAGCAGAATTTGGGCCGCTGACATTAGTGACACTGGCTGCTCATATGAGTAAAGAACAATTTCATAAGACTAAGGAGCGTTATTAAGTTTGTTAGCTCTGTTCGTATTAACTCTTCTTATTTTTTTATTCATCTTAAATAAGATGAACAGTACTATCTTGTGAATGTTATTGTCAGTGGGTGGAAAATAGAGTGAAAATTGCTGCAGTGAATTGGGATTTTTGTTATGTCATATATTTATGGCATGCATTTTGTTAAGAAATGCAAACATTTTTGCTTAGCAAAGTACAATATGTACTATAAACACTGGTCTTTCACTTCAGTATCAAGTTTTTAAAGTAAGTTACTGACAATCTGAATCACTAAATATCATTTTCTGTTAGCGTTAACTTGGTCCCACACATGTACAAATTGTTTTTCTAGTGTAATAAATGTGTCCCAGTAAGTGCATTAAAGAAGGGAACTTTGAGAGCTAAGACAACTGCTGATTCAGGCCTGGCACAGGGTGCTATGTCTTCCAGTCAAAAAGGAAGGACGTAATAGACCCTGCTCCCCCAATTCTTAGGTACAGTCAAGGGAAAATACAGTATAACATTAGCACCTGGGCTGTTCATACTACAATCAAACCAGAGTAAGAAGAATTCTCCTAAATTACTTAGAATTTTCTCCATCCTTACAGACTGGAGAGATCATCAGCTGACTTGTGTAGGTACAAGTACTACCCAACATGCTTAAGGAGGGTATTTTTTTGGAGGTGGAGAGGATGTCTGAACCGGGTTAGTTTACCTCTCTGCAAAACCAGATTTTTGTGTTTCTTGCAGATAGGAAATGTTGAAAGAACCTGGAGCTTAACAACTTTGCCCTTTCCTTTGATAGGAAATAGAATTAGAACTTGCATGTGCTTGGCTTATACTTCATAATACATTTTATTATTAGCATTATAAATTAGGCCCCTGGGCACCAAAGTACAGCATAACTAAAAACATAACTAACCAAGGTAAATTGATGCCTGCCCTAATAAAATTTACCATCTCAGAACACCAGAGACCGCCTCTTGCTCTGAGCCCTCTGCTCTTAAGTGGGTCTGTTGGCACCAGTATTGTGCTGCTATAACTAGTCTAGGACTTAAATTTGAGTCACGCTCTTGATTTCCACCCATTCATCACAACTGGAAGTTCTCGTGGGTTTTTGGCTGACTTTCACCTTCTACAGGTGGTGGAAGGCCAGCTGCAAGTGTGTTTATTCTTATTAGCAGTACAATAAGCCCTGAGCCTTTCAATGCTAGTGATGGAAGAAAGAGGTTATCTTGCATGCAAGCCATTGTGCATCTTTCTGTTCTGGCATTTAGCAGTGTTGTGATTCTGCGGTGAAGGAGTCAGTCTTTTGCTTAACCTTTTCTATAGAATCAGTAGTCAGAAGAGCTGAGAGAGTGATGCAGTCCTATTTCCTTCATCCTATGCTGTTATCCAAATGTGTAAAAAATGGGGGTAGTAACACTACCTCCACAACTTGTGCTTGATGACTATAATCATGAACGTTTCTGAGGAAAGACAGTTATTTGAATCAAATTGGTTGCTTTCTTTCTAACTTCAGTTTATCTTGTGAAAATACTGTCAGAATAATATATGCTTCCTTTATAACCAAGAAGTTCTACTCTTGATCGATAGGACTTACATTTCATTTGTCAGGTTAATGAATTATTAGTCTTCCAGGGCTTTTTAGTACATCTCAGTTTCTTTTCATGCAGCAGACAGCTGTGACAAGGCTGAGGTGGAAAAGTAGCCTAAGTCCTGATGCTAAATAGGGACCAGTATTCTCAGATCTCACTGGGTGATCCTTATATAAGAAAGGTGGAAGTACTGAGGCTAATGCAGATGACTGTAGCCAAAAGCAATGTTGGGAAAGTGCCCTTGTTCTTGGACTTGACAGTTTGAGACAGTGATTAGACCTGGAAACTACTGTATCCCTGATATGGAGTCCTAGGCTAGAATACACATTCTTTGCTAGCAGAAACGTTTCAACTCTCTAGCAAAGAACCTTACAGACTTAAATTCTCAGAGGGTCAGCTAATGGGGCTTTAAGGCCACTGTATGGGTCCTATCTGTCTGCATGTCAGAATTGTCACTGCAAAGCAAACCACACAGCTCTCTCAAGCTCCATGGAAACTGAAGTTGTAGAGGCTAGGATTTGGCTTTCCAGGTTGTGCTGCTATCCTGGTTGTGTGCAGCAAGCTGCATACAACTGGTGAATAAAATCACCTGAAGATGCAGCTCTGAGTTTTTCTACCCAGCAGTGACATCATGGAGCGACCCCTCAGTGATTTAACAGGCAAATAATTTTTTGTGTGTATTTGAATTTACTTCTGAGGAAATGAAGATGAGCAAATACAGAAATATTTCATATTCCTATATGAAGAAAATCAAGATTTCACATTAGTTAAGTTGATCTTGTTCCATAAATATTAACTATGCATGTTAAAGCTGTCCCAGGGCAACCCTGATACGCACATGTAGTGTTTTCATCTTTTCTGTAAATGTTTGTAGTTGATCATGCATTACAATAGAGAACCCCTTTCTTTTGACTTTTTTGGTTGTTCATCTGATCTACGCAGGAGGAGGAAATTATAACTTGCAGACACAATTCTTTGTGTGTAGATGAGTGTTAGTAAAGTCTACTGAAAAGATATTTATGGATATGGTGAGAAGGCATTGCCTCCATTTTTATGGAGCTAAGGAAATCTATGAGATTTTGTTTGTCTACATAGAAAATTCTGAGTGAGAAAACCTGAGTGGGAATGACAAGCAAACATTAGAAGCGAAAAAGTTAGCTTAAGTTAGCTAAAGTTAGCTTATTGTATGTCATATCCATCCTTTTTTATTTCATCTGTGAATACTTCCTCCAATTTTTGTATTCTACTATATTTCAAAACTTTTTTGACCAATAAATAGAAGTCTTCTGATCTCATTCATGCTTCCAATACTTTGCTGCTGTTGGTATCCATAAGTGCCAGCAGTCTTAGAAGTGCATTTCTGAGTGCCTTAGACTTTTGGAACGACTAGAAAAAAAAATGTGTATCGCAGAAAAGATCATCCAGTCTCATTGAAACAAAAATTTCTTAGTTGCATTAAGAACTCCTTCTAGTATATGACTTTATATTATAATACTGTTTCATATCTTCTTCAAATATTGCCTAAGCCATCAGGCAAAGCACCCTGACTTAGGCAGTTCCAAGTCTGGGCAGGCATTTTGGCAGCTTATCACTAGATCCTGGGGAGAATCCTTTTATTTGTTGACTAGTAAAATAACAACAGTTCTTCAGTGAAAAACAAACAAACACCAAACACAAAATCATAATTATTTTCTAATTAGTGGCAGGTCTGCTTAAAGGCTGAAATGGTTTGACATTTGCATAGGTCCTTTGCATGATCCTAATTTCATGGCAGACTTGTCAAAACAACTTGAATGTGACATACAAAATTCAGTAAAATTTCCCAGGGTTCCATCTTCTGTAAGTTTATGGCAACTTTGGTCAGATCTCTGATCATTTAAATGGAGCTAAGCTCTCTATTTTTTAGATGAATACTCTTGCATCTGTTATGAGAAAAGTCTGTACACTTCACACTCCTATTTTAGAAATAATCATAGGAAAGCTTTAGTAATGTATGGAGAATGTACTGCTGTCATTTTCATTTTGAGAGGAATAATTGAACATTGCTGGTCCAGTATCACTGTCTTTTCATTTGTCTTTCATCGCTATGCCTTTCAATACTATTCATCTATGGACTAATGCAGTGCCTGCTGAAGTCAATAGAAGTCATTCAGTTGACATCAATGAACAATGAATCAGGCCCTTTAGAAAGAAGAAAAAACTAGAGTTTACAAGGGTTAAACAGAGCAGTGAAGAAAAACACTCTGAGGCAGGAATAGTGACTTCTGCTGTATCCTTACAGCACCTGGCACTTCACTGCCATACAGAACAGCAATGAAATAAACTTACTGTCAGTCTCCATTGGTAACTCTGATAAGGGAAGGCAGTTTTGCCAGTCACCATCTGAATTGTTTTTCTATACAAACCCATAGTAGGTATCAATAATTGTAATACATAGTAAAAATCTGTTTGGGTAGGTGTCATTGATGCAGATGTTCAGAATCTTTTATTTGCTCCTGCCCAGTCTTTTCAAAGAATTCACACTTTGCTATCAGTCTTTCTTTGTTCTGATTAAGTTGTAATCACTCAACAGCAGATTCAGAAGCTCCCCCTCCTTCCTTCACAGAGACGGTGTTTGTTTTATACCCAAATGTGACATTGCACACTGGTGCAATCGAAAAAAGCCTGAAATGATCAATTGAGGGCCCAATCAAAGCCTAACAGATAGGCAGCCATTCGTCGCTGTTTGATATAAAAGGTGTTTTATTTCTCATCACTTTTTTGTCACTGAAAGAATGCTTCCTACGTGCAGATTAATTAAAGTGTAAACATTAAATATTGATTGATGCATTATCAGCATGGAGCAGTTGCCTCCACTCAGATTGATTCCTGCAGTGATTTATTGTCATATTTGTGGAGTCATTTCACTTGATAACAAAGAGGAATAGCCTGTTCCCTTTTCCTTTCAGGCTCACTTTCTGGCTCTTGCACTGCACCTTCTCTTTCTCACTGACTCCTGTTCTTTGCCTGATGGAACTAACGTGGCCTTGACGTATTTTCAGGAGAACAGTTTAGGGCTTTTTATTTTGGCATTTGCATAGCAAGCTTCCAGTTCATTGGGAGGCTCAAAGGCCTGTGCTCTCAAATGGAACATCTCAGGTTAATGCTTTCACCCCCCATCCCACACAACTGCTTTTCCTAACCCTGCACAGGCACAACTTTGCAAGCACAGGTTCAAGTCATCCAAATTAAATCACTGTTAACTTGACAGAAAGATGAACTTTCAACAGAGTGACATTGTTTGGGTCAGTTTTATGGCTGAATTATGAAATCAGTTACTCCAAGTAGGAGCACAGCAGCATAATAACACTTTCAGGGTTTTACTCTCTTTTTTGGACAAGCACATAAAAGAGGCCTTCATTCAAGTCTTCTGCTAATATTTAAAGTAAAGCAAAGCTTTGTGGGATATCAGTGAACATTTGCATTAGAAACTCATTTTTTAACAAAGTATTGGATTTATGTGGCTTTTGGAAGTGGATTCAAACAAGATACTAATGCAAGTCCTTTCACTCGTCCCCTTGAAAGTCTTTGAAGTTCTTTGTCTGTGTCAGGGATGTCTGTTCCATAGTATCACATGTCATCAGATCTGCTGCACACAGCCATATGTGCCAAAAAGAGCTGTAGCCCCAGCGTCATGCGTTTGTTCAAGACCACTATATCATAGAATCGTATGATAGATCTCTAAGATCTATCTATTAACACCATGTCCCAAAGTGCCATGTCCACACTTTTCTTGAGCACCCCAAGGGACTGCGATTCTCCCACCTTCCTGGGCAGACTGTTTCAATGCCTGACCACTTTCCAAAAATAATTTTTTCCTAATATCCAATCTAAACCTCCTCAGGCACAATTTCAGGACTTTTCCTCTCATTCTATCACATGATACTAGAGAGAAGAGATCAAATATATCCACATACACACCTTACTACAACCTCCTTTTTTAGGTAGTTGTAGAGCAGTTAGGTCTCCCCTCAGCCTCCTCTTCTCCAGACTAACCAATCAGCTGTTCCTCATAAGATTTGTTCTCTAGACCCTTCACCAGCTTTGTTGCCCTTCTCTGGACCTGCTCCAGCAACTCGATGTCCCTCTGTGTTTTCACAGGAAGGATGGTCTTTCAGCATGCTTACAGCTGGAAACCACCTGCACTGGCTGGACATACCCACAGTAACTCAATCAGCCACAAAAGAAACTTATTTGTGAAATTGCTTTGTTTTGAAGTAACCAGACAATCTTGTACACAGGTAGCTTTCAAGAGAATCAGATTACTCAAAACCTGCTGAAATCAAATGTATCAGTAAGACCACAAAAATACATAATGGGCAACTGATCATCTTGATTCAGTCAACCAATGAACCATTAACCTTTAGTCACAGCAGCAACAACAACGAATGTTAACCTTGTGAATTTACAGCAGCAGCTACTTTCACCCCTGGGCTTGCATGAAATCAGAGGAACAGTTTCCTACATAAGCAGCAGCCATGCCAAACTGGGTTTCTAAGAACTCTGTGCTATGACTTCTCTAAAAGGATGTTACAAAAATTGTATGAGAATTCATGAAGACAGATATTCATTTGTACTGCCACAGTTCCTGACCATCCCTGTCACTCTAGCACTTGCCCAGCAGCACTTTATTTAGGATGTGTTGATATTTTACACCTGTACCCAAACCTGAGAGAAAATGCTGCTCTTCTAGGTCCTTTTCCCCCATGTATTTTCTAGCAGATGATCTTCCTATCTTCCTTCTGATCTGTCATTATCCTTTTTTTTTTTCTTTTAGTCTTGCCAACCTCTGGGCAATGACATCTAAATATTTCACTCCTAAAATTAAAAAGCAACGAAAACCTAAGGTATTTCAGTGGTGTGCTCATCTGGATTCCTTCAAAACAGTGCTCTTACAAGTTCACTTTTCCTCTTCCCTCTGTCTGCTGTTGCCCTTTCTACCCACTGAACTGCACCATTGTCACTTTTTGTTAGATTGTCAGCCTGATTGAAGTTGTCAGCTTTTATAGTCAAGGACCTTGCTTTCCTGTTTGTCTTTAAACAGCTGTGCAAACCAGCATCGCTCTGCAACCACCATTGCCACAAATGCACTGCTGTAAGCCCATGTGCTTGCAAGACTCATGCAAGCAAACTGCATTTTTTGAGGAGTAAATTTACATTGTTATAAAGCCTTTTATTCAAACATTCTAGTGCATTTTGTGTAGAAATACAGTAAAGTTCTTGTGTACCTCTTTTTGAGATGAAAACATGTATCATGTATGCAAATAAGTTTCTTTTAACACTTTTCATATGACAGATAAAGACTTTCTAACAAATAATACTCAGTTTGAATTGCGTTATCATTGTTTCTATAAGGCTGTGCAAGAACAAATTAGGAGAGATGTAATTTGCAAAGGATCTATTTTGCAGACCAAATGTAGACATGAGAAGCAAATACAGAACTGCTCCCTCTGGGTGACATTACAGCATCTTTGAAAACAATTGGGAAGCTTCTGATGATTTTAGTGGGCAAAGGCTTGCATCCTTGTATCCAGTGGAAGACACAGAGAGATGCTTATGCACAACTTGGACCTAATTGTAATTTGGGCCTGGTGACTGCTGGTAACCCTTCAACTATTTGTCTTGAGCTTTTCCTTAGGTCTGTTTCAATAAAGTAGCTATCTGAGCATGATATTACTGTAGTAAACTACTAAAGCTAGAGTGACACCAGTTGGGTTTGCACTACAAAACACTGCAAGTCAGTGCACAACAAGTCTGTATACTTTTTTTCATTTCTCTCTTAGCTCCTACAAATGCTCCCAGCTGACTGTGGTGGGCAACTAATTGGAATGAACAGATATTAGGAAAATATGGAGAAACCATGAAACAGAGATTAGAAAGCAGATCTTTGTGGTAGGCTGTAAAATAATTTTGCAAAAGCAATGTATGATTTAATATTATTTCTCAAATGTCATCCACCAGGGCCAAATTCTGAAAGGAATGAGATCTTTTACCCTCAGCGTGCCTTGTTGCACCTCACTTACACAGCTGTAGTGTGAAAACCATACAATAGTTGTGAGTTAGAAATTTTAATTATTTAATTTCTTTTGGTGTTTCAAATAAGATAAGACTTGCTTTTTTCCTTAAATGCTTTTACAGGATTGTAGGATAGTTCAGATTGGAAAGATACATGCCTTAGAGTACTTCTCTTGAATTCTGATTAGGGTTTCCTTTCACCATGGACAATTAAATCTGACATGAAGGGACACAAAAAGATGTTTGTTAAGGATTTAGAAAGCTCAGTACTGACCTAGATGCTGGAATTTTAGATAAGTTCATATATATAGGGATTGTAAACCTCCCCTAAGGACTCACACTCACAAAAAAGCACCCCAAAAAAAAAAGTTACCGTGATGAGCACAAACTATAGAAATCTGCAGCCCTTCCTAATTTACTGAAGAAACTGTCTAATCTGAAGTAGGAGCTTGATATTAATTCAAACCAGTTTGCTAATTTTCCATGTGCATTTACAGTTGCATGACCCTGTTAACTGAGTAAACTCTCTATATAAATTTAGATTAGCATATCAATGCAAATTAGCCTACTGTTTTATATTTCTGCAAGACCTGCCCTGAGTTGTGATATTTCCCCTCCAAAAATGAGTTTACCATTTTGGTGGCAACAATTTCAGGCTGCAGAAGAATGGCCTGTTATTTCCTGAAATTGTACGCAATTTATTTTTGCCACCTTGAAACGCAGTTTTGAGGTTAAATGCATATCATTTTTGTAACTTCCTAGATCTTGGGGTTTTTCCTGAAATACCTTTGAAGTTAAATGCAAATTAGGGCAAAATAAATTATAGCTTGTGGAGTGACCAGTGTCTGATTATATGTAATGTGATTAACTCCCTCCTTCACACAATATTTATCTTAATAGCTATCCAATGCACTTTAGAATAGTTGTAATGATTGGTGATCCTTGCCTTGGAGGGAGTGGTTAGCTTTGTTCATAAGATGTACTTTCTAACTTACTTTCTGGGCCACCAGAACTGGACGTATTAAAAACCTGTTGTAGAAAATAAAGAACTCTTTCATGTTAATTATAGTCAGATGCAACAGACATTGCTCAAAATAGTATTTTATGATTGCGCTCTCCAGAATGTTTGTACCTTCACTACTTATTCTTGCCAAAATTGACTTGGGTTTATTATCAGATTTTCAATATTTAGGGCCATGAAATAGATTGGTAAGATATGTTTCTCTGTGCCTATTCTTTAGTTTACAGACATGAGACAGGATTTCAAATTAACAGAGTTCTATTAGTAGAAACTGTTTATAGAATTGTAGCATCAACCAGATTGGAAGAGACCTCCAAGATCATTCCAATCCTAAGCTTTTTTCGTTCTGTCACTATAACTTCTATGGCAGAAATTAACCTTTTTGTGACCTGTAATTAACTCTGTCTCCTCATGCTATAAGATTTGGCAGCTATAGATGGAGTTAACTGTATATTGAGGTCTAGTTATTTGTTTGGCATTGGGCTTTTTTATACCTTTCTGTATTTGCTAATGACACTGTAGAGTTCAGGGATGCAGACAACAAAGAGCACAAACAAAATCTGTGGCTGGTGTCTGCAGCCCTGTTCCATTTCATTCTTGCAGTGACATCAGTTTCCTCAAATTCTTCCTGTGCTTGGAAATCTCTGGGGTTGGTGTTAAAGTCTTTGATGGCGCTAGTAATTCCAGTCTGCACCATTAAGCTGCATTTTCTAACCATCCCTTGGTAATTGTTGCAAGGACTTAGACAAGTAAGACTATCCAAAGGCATCACTAAGGTCAAACTGTGATAGAAAATGCTCTGATTTTATCCTGGAGATTGATGCTTGTATCACCTTATTTTCGATTCAGCAGCTGGGGTTATAAAATGTACTTGCAATCACTGATAACATGTTAGATCAGACTACAAGTAGAGTAACACAGTATTTTATACACTGTGTGTAGTTTTACCTAATGCAACAATAAATCAGTGAAGGCAGGGATCTTTTGTAAATTTTAATGAAAATTCAACTGCTGGAAATATAAGTATTGTGGCTGAAGAGCTAGGAATACGAATTTGCTTTGGTTCTTTAAAAAAATGTAAGCATTTTAAATTACAGACTTTCTGGAAAGGCAGTAAAGAAACAAGTGGTATAGGAAAGAAAGTACATTCAGTGTATTCTAATTATTTTAGCATTGGCTATAGGCAAACTGAAGTATGTGGATGCTAAAATACACTGTTAGCTGCTAAAAATCCCCTTTACTGAGGACAATCTCAAAATTACCTCTATGAGAATGAGACAGAAGTTGAGAGAATGGGCCCATTGTATCACTTCTTGGAAACAAAGTGATAACATTTAAAATTGTTTGCCAGCTGATCAAGAAACCGCATTTTTTATTCAAATCTTGAAGTTTTAATGGAGACTTTTGTTTGCCACAGATTATTGTACCTACTGAAAATTATGCTTTTATTTTCTTGCACAGAACTGTTGCAAAGTAGCAGTTATATATTGTAAACTTAATTTGTATTTATTCAGTGGGTAGCACAAGAGTGAAATGGGGTTATAGAAATAAAAAATAGTAAAGGTATACCAATGCATTGCTAAACTTTAACAGCTCTTTTCTTGTACAATTTTAAAGCACTGTATCTGTAACGCTAGCATTGCTCTTTCCAAGAGCCTGCCAACTTACAAAACTAAAGCCAAAGTCAGTACCAAATGACAGTGCTCATTAGAACACTGGAGATTTGAACAGCATTAAGCAAAATTTACACTTGTTTTTTGTCTAGAAGTCAAGCAGAAAGAGCTTATTCAGTCCTTCACTTTCCCACAGTGGATTTTTGGTTGGTTGCTTTCTTACAAATGATCTCATTTAGGATATAGGATTTAAAAAATATGTATTTTTTAAAACATAACCTAAGACATGATAGTTATTTCTTGTAGTTTGAGGGCTTTTTTTCTGCTGTGTTTCAAATGTTTTTCTCATGTTTCATCCAGTGTGAAGTACATTGTTTGCTTAATAGAGTTGGTTGAATTTTAACTTTGATACTTTCATGACTGATTTAGACCAGAACTAAGAAGATCAAAATTAGTATCTACAAAACAGTTACAACAGATAAAATTTGAAACATCTTTATAAAGCTTTAAAAATTATAGTCCTTTCCATATGGCTAGTGTTTCCACACAGAAATTATGAGTTGTGCATATTCCGTTGTTTCTTGTAGCCTACTCACAAACTTAACGTTATTGACAGAATCAAATGGAATCTGTCTATAATCTATCTATAAATATCTCATTTATATGATTCTCCCTGTATAATTTCATTGGGTTTTAGGGTTAGTTTCCAAACTGTATTCGTGTCAAAGAATTCAAACCTCACACATACCACTCTTGCCCACACAGCATCACTGCTTCTCACAGTCTTACAAGGTACAAGTGGTGAGGAGTGATGTCTTATTTGCAGCTTTGAGGAAACAGATTTTATTCTGTTGCTTCTGCTGGCTCTATATCTGCATATATACACAATACTTTTGTTTCAAAGTACTACGTATTATAACTAGCTAAAATGTATTTGCTAGTATTTTTATCTCTTATGGAAACTGCCTAACATTAACTGATTTCTGATCTCAACTTGGAGAATACTCAAGTAACTGCCAATTTACTGTCTCATTATCAGTCCTCGCCTTGTAAACTTTTATTAAAACAACAGCAAGAGCAGTGGCCAAGAGATTTATACTTAGGCAATACATAGGAGCCTTGAGGAAGCCTGTAGTAGTTTCAAAAACTGCTATATCTAGAGTGATGGAAGTGAAAACTTTAGAAGCTCCCATCCATGGGATGAATTTTCTGTATCCTTCAGAAAGACTGCTGCCTTTCACAGATTCCTTAGAAAACTTAGCATCACTTGTGAGAAAGTCTGTTCTCCCATGTATTGTGATATACTTCTGCATAGCAAACTTACTACTGACAGAACAAGCTTTCCTTGTCTGTTGCTGCTTGGTCAAGAAGCAGCAGCAGGTGGTATTAAATAGGTCACAGTATTCTCACACTCATCATCATTCTTTTGTCTTACATATGATAAAAAATTCTTTTCCAAAATAGAGAATCCAGAAGAGAAATTCAACAATTTTTCATAAAAGTAGCAGATTTTCTATGTGACAAAAGTAGGGGTCAAATTCTTTCAATTCTTTCACACTAAGAAATAAGACTAGAAATAACGTGGTTAAGGAACAGCAAAAACAAGTGTGGTAGAGGAACATCTTCAGTACAATTTATTTTTCTATCCACAGAAATCCTTTGGAGCACCAGAGAGTTTGTGTTGTGATAAGGTCCTTATTATTCATGTACCAGATGTTCATTTACTCTGTAGCAAGTTCAAAAACCTGAGCTAGCTTTGTGGCATTTTTTGCACACTTCACCTCCACAAACCAAATTAAATGATTCTCCCCCCCAGTACACTATCAGTGTGTGTTGATATTGAGTAGAGAGCAGTGTTGCATATTTACACTATCGCGAGAATAGAATGAGAATTAGCATCTTCCAAACTTCTTTCTGAACCTACTTCTAAGAATTAATGGGCATTGCAGAAGCAGTTCAAAACAGAGCTCCAAATAATTAAGTTTATTTTGGAAATATACCACACATATAAAACAGGAATAATGTATTTTTACCTGGACATGGGTAAAATTTAAGAACAGAAATCTTTTTACAAGCAAATGATTGTACTTCAGTCTATAGGCAGTCTTAGCATTGATTATGAGTATTTAAGAAATTCATTCATCTTTCTTTCATCATCAGTCAGAAATCTCCATTTGCATATCTAATAATTTATGGCATGTCCCGACCCTGAGCAGTAATTGAACCAATAGATCTTCAGCCTGGATTTACTCCAGTCCGGCTGCCACAGTAATGTAACTCTGCAGGAGTTTCAGATTACTCCAAATGCCATCTCCTCTTTTGAGAGGTTGACAGTCACAGGCAAAATCTAACCTCCAAAATGTCAAGGAAAACTCTGTTGTCTAATTTAGACTATATAACTTTCCTTTTTGAATGCTTCAAATGAAAACCAGGAGGGTACCATGATTACTCCCAACCTTATCCTTCTAAGTCTGTCTTTAATGTAAGACTCTGTAGTGATAAAATAATTTGCCTAAGACAATTCCTAAGAGTTCCTGTAAGAGCCTAAATCTAAGAGTGAAAGGGGAAGATCTATATACCAGAAAACATAATTAGTAATAGAAAAAATAAACTTAAAAACAGCCAAAGGAAAAAAACCACAAACGGTCACATTAGAGAAGAATGTCATAATCAGAGACAGACCAACAAGAACTGAGCTGAGAGACTGGGGAGGGGAACACAGGGTGCTTTTCTGACTTGAGCAAGCCATGGCACAGGACAAAACCACCCAGCCAAGTGCCTGTGCTGCTCCTTCTCAAAATGTGGTTTAGAAGCCAGTTTCAAAGCAGCATTATATGCTTCAGTAAAGTGTTCTCAAAAGCTTTGAACAAGAAAAATACCAGAAAACACACAGCTCTGCACTGTTGCAGTCTCTTTGCTGAATACTAACTATAGAGAAAATGCAGCCATGGAAGTTGTGGCTTTACAACAGGTATTGCTTGGGAAACTCTCTCTGTTATTCAGTCACTTCTGGCTGCAGGTGAAGAAGCAGGCACAGGCACTGGCCACACAGTTGCTGCTTCTAAATTATATTCCAGATATTATGAAAACGTCTTGGGTTTTAAATTTTATAAAAGCTCTCATCAGTTGGCTATTTTGTTCTCCTGGAAAGGAGCTCAATTGAATAAGCTCTGGCAGACACACAGAGCTATGCTGTTGCCACTGACACAAATCCCAAAACAACACATACAGACTGTGAGAAAATGCAACTGTCTCACCAATGTGGAGGGGGGGAAAGTGCAGCAAAGGGAAAAACAAGGAAAATCTGGCCCAGTCCCAAATTAATGGCAGAAACAGTATTTATCTATCGATGATTAAGTGCTGCTATTGTTCCTTGGTGGCAAAGTTCAGTGATGATAGACATCTTGGAAAACAGGTAGATAGACAGAAAGATAGATATCCTCAGCTTCTTCAACCATCCATAATGTCCTGTGTGTTGCCATCACTGCTTTAGCCTGACCAATTGCCTCAGTAACATGTTCCATCTTGTCCGATCAATATTAGCACTTCAGTAACTCTTTGCAGAGCTGCAGCTGTCTGCTAGCACAGGAAGAACCTCATCTTGCCTTATAGCACAGAATAGTCATATGAAGAAGAAAAGCTGTTACCTATATAAACACTCTAATTGTTTTCCTTGACTTGTTTTTGGCTCTGATAACCTCTTTTGTATGTGCTAGAGCAAAAAGAAAAAAGAATACATAACAGAAATGAACATTGAAGAATTTAACAAGAAAGCTGGGTTTGGTGCCCAGCTATCGATGAGTGTGTGCCTCGGTTTTGTAGATTTAAAATGAGCTAAACTATACCATTAAATCACCTGTTGTAAGACTGAGGATGTTCACGTGACTACCAGACTATACAAAAACAAGATCCAGAGGCAGAATTGCAGCTATTCCATTTCAAGCTTAAGAGCTAGCTGAGACACTGAAGGCTGATGCAGTACAGTAGTGCAGGATCAAAATGAGGTGAAGACAGGATTGTGCGCAGTGTGTGAGTAAGAACACTGAAAGAAAAATGTCCCTGGCTTTACCACTCAGAATCTCTTGTTAACTGGCAAAGGGAGGAGAGGGTAGAATAAAACATTCTTCATCCCGGTCGGATGCTGCTGAAAGACCAAGTGTTGCTAGTGAGTGTCCAGTAAAACAGCAAATACCAGTAACAGAGAGTGTCCCACCTCCCTTGGCACCTTGAGGACACAGACAATGGTGGGAGATTTCCTGTGTTATCAGTGCAATTGCTTAATGTCCTCCTTACCACGATGCACAGTGCAATAGGGAACAAATCTTGTTTTGTTAAAGTGAAATGCAACTCAGCAGAAATTACCTGCAAAAATGGAAGGAGAATAAAAATATCCTTTCCGTATAAATTTTTGATTTCCCACATTTCTGCTTCCTCCATCAACACTGGCTATTTTCCTCCCTGACAGGCTCCTTTAACCATGAATCTTTTTCAGATCAGAGATAGAAGGCACAGGTGCAGAGCCAACTACGTAAGGCTAAATATTTGTTTAGTTGCTTAAGATGCAGAAAATTCTGGAGTGCTCTCCGCTTACACAAGAGAATTTTATCATAGAGGCATGCTCCAGAACAGTACTGAGGATGGATCAAACTCTGGAAATCAGTGTAATTTCTGTTACTGTAAAAATTACCGACAGTGTAATGTGGTGTGGGTTGGTGGTATGGTTTTTTGTTTGGTTTGGGGTTTTTTGGTTTTTTTGGGGGGGTTAGTTGGGTCTTGTTTGTTTGTTTTCTCTTTTTCTTTACTTTTAATGGATATTTTAAGTTGCTGCTGAGAAAACCTTTCATTTAAATAAAAATGAGTTTCCTAGACTGGGACAGCAGTCACATGACAGGGTCAAAATCCTTTATGTTCTTCAGGACAAATGCTTCAGACTGAGCTGGAGAGGGCAAGGGTGCTGAGACTTTATCTGGCCATGAATGACTCTCACCTGTGCTCTCTAGAGGGAGCATATTGCAGAATCTTCACCCCAGCTCAGGTTTTATCATGGTGAGGACAGCACAACACAACATAGAGGGCTACTGCAAGAGGTGGTAAAAGAAAATATGCCTTTAGAAAGAACATAAAATATAAGGAAGCTCACATAAGTAATAGATTTGTTTCAGATTAAAAGTTAATTTTCTGGTTATTGGGTTTTTTTTTTTTCAAGATTAAGTAACTAATTGAAACTGGGTGTATCTGTTGAGCAGCTGTCCTCCAGAACTGACAGACAGTGGAATCAATTTATGGAAAAGGAAACAACAGAAGTACAAGAACACCATGACAGCAGCAGAAGCCAACTCACTGGAGATGGGAAGAAAACAGTACACTAGCAGTTATGTTTAATATATAGTCATTCCCAACAATAGCTGTCCCAGCATGAGGAGAAGATGGAGAATACCCATGAGTGCTCTTGTGAACTGTGGTTAGCTCAACAGAGGCCTCTGCTGAGCAAATAGTAACTGCCTGAGACAAGCTCAAAACCAGGAAAAGCATCTCACCTTTACACACCTTTATAAGGATCATACAGTACTCCTCTTACAAACAGTATTGTGAGGAAAGAAACTTCCAAAGGAACAGTAAGTGTAACCAGAACTGTCTTATTTCTAAGAGGGGGAAAAAAAACCACATCCAAGAGCTGTGTTTTATGAAATATGAATTTTCACAAATGGTTTGCAATTAGAAACCACTTTATATATTTTGCCATAATTTTGTTTACTAAAGGTTCAAAAATCATTTGAGCAATTGCTTCAGAGAGACTGATTTGCCATAAGATTTAAAGTATACTTTTGGATCATTTCAAACTGATTTCTGTCCTTGCTTAATTGTATTTGTCACACTGCAGCTGAATCAAACCATTGATTCATCAGAAGTGCTTTATTCTTCACTCTAGATCTGTGCAGATCTAAGCTATAAACCAGGAAAGCAGTAAAAAGTTGCATTTGTAAATATTTTAGAGAAGAGTACTATTTTGTGGTGCTTTATGCTGTTTTCTCTGGTGCTATTGAGTGCTTTGTAGAAGCTCATTTGGGAAATGTATTCTTTGATTTTGGTAATCAATTGATCAACATTTGAAGCTCTGCTCAGACAGTTATTGTGAAGAGCAGTACTTTCAAATAGCCATTTGATTGTGTTTGTGGTGCTTGCTTTATTCGACTCTGCTCCAGGCAAATTAAAATGTACTGCTATATAATGAGTATGGGAAGGTTGGGATTTGCACTTTAGGGATAAAACATTTTGACAGTTCTATTCTACATTTGCATTTAAAAATTGTAACACTTTTAATTAGAGCCTGTGTTTATCGTGGGATCTCTTGTAGGCATTATTACTGTGAGGTTGTTACCTTTCAGTATTTGTTTGGGACTGCTTCTCTGTGGGGAAGCAGAAAAGTCTGCTGATTCCACATACATTTTGTTTTCTGGTCCATGGTATTATCCTATTTTCTTCAGTTTCTCAAGAGGGTCCACCTACACCACTACCACTGAGCCAGTCATGTTTGTTTCTGAGACTTTTTTAACATGCAGTGCTAGGGAGGTACACATGCATAGTCCTCTCTTGCATATTTGGTGTATTTTAACACTGGTGTCCAAATTCTCAGCTTTTGGTGCTAAGTAGAATCCCCACAGCAACAAGGGCAGGCATTGTCTGGAGAGAGACAAGAGATGCATCCATTATCCTTTTAGCCACTGGACAGATTACGCTTAAACTCAACATACAGACGGTGGTCAGCATTCTGACTTCATAAAAATGATCACTGACACAGGTTCATACCTGAAGAAGTCATTGCTAAAATTGTCTATTATTAGTTGCTCCCCTTTTATTTTCTTCTTTGCTTTTCTGTATTAATAATCAGGAAGGATTCAGTTAACACATTGCAACATCTGCAACATTGCTGTGGCCAACAGAGCAGTCATTGTGATAACAAAGCAAGTGTACACTGTCTCAGGAGCCTTGCAGGTAAGGTAGACCAAGCAATAAGAATACAATAAAACCAACAATTACCAAACAAACCTACCAAAACAAAACACTAAAAAGCTGGATAGATATTACAAACTTTTTTCAAGAGCAGAGGGAAGCATGAAAACATTGTAGATGTTACCAGGAAGATTAATTTGAGCTGAGGTAAAATCTTCTCCCTGATAGTTTAGCCAGTTCATAGAGACTGTGAAGTTATTATTGGATTTACCTTGGGGAGGCCATGGATGTAGGTGGTACCAGAAATTTTGTGTGGTGAATTCTCTTAGAGATCCTTTCTGCATTAAGGCTCCAAAGCCTAGGACACTCACCCTCACAGACCACTGTGAATTGCTCTTTCCTATACCTTCCTTCACTTTCAGGACCTGTTTCTTCTGACTCAGCAACAAAAAGCAGAGCAGTGAAGTACTCCAGGAATTCAAATATATGGTATGCACAAAGTCATGCTTTCTAACTGGGAAGGGGGCCACAAGTAATTCCTCCCTGTGCACCTAGATTGGAACTTGAATTGAAAAATATCAAAATCTGAATTATGCAGAGGCTATACAGCACTATGGGTAAGTACCTAGGCCTTTCATGTCTTATTATGTTGTTAATTAGTTAATGTTTGTAAAGCACTTTGAAGATGAAAAGCCCTATATGGGTTCTAAGTGTTATTATCTCTAGAGACCTGAGTTCAATTCAAAGGTGCTTAATTACATATGCCATAAATTAGACTTAATGAGTTGTGGAATCATACACTTTATGTACTACATGCAGGTTTCTCAGCTAGATCTAGGCCTTGTGGTCTGCACTTCTTTAAGTATTTAGGGCTGTTGGGAAAAATACAAAAAAACAGAGCAGGTAATTTGTAAAAATAATTGGATTGCATTTCAATACTGTTTAGGGCTTAGTGAAGCAAATGACCAGGAGCTTTGCTCTGCTATTTTTAGGGATTTTCCAGTGACCAGCTTCAAATTGCTGAAGGTAGTTTTTTGTTTAAAATTCTGCTATGGACATCATTTTAATTCATAATTCTGTTCCTTATTTTGACTAACCAGAAGGCAGCTGAGAGGTATTAGTATGACTGCTGCCCTTCCAATAATACCCTGCAATCTCTTGGTGTTGGGTTATGTGCACAAACACAAGAAAAGAAGTTCCCATCTCTAGAGATACTATCACACAATTTACAATAGCCATTACAAGTGGGTAATGTGCAAAAAAGGGAAGTAAGTTATAAGAAATGTGGTTTCATTGGCTTTGCAGGGCTGAGAGTTTCCATGTTATATAACTTATTTCTTTTGTGGCCAGAAAAATATAAAATTTCAAGCCCAGGCACCAGGGCAGCTGTCCAGCAGAGAGTGCGGACAGCTTCTCCTGGTTCTTCTTCAACCAGCAGAGTTCAGAGACACGGAAAACCAGCAGCATCCTTCGCTGCCCAAGAGTGGCTCCCATGTATTCCTGCAGCAGAGTATCTCCAATTTACCTTGGACCTTTCACCCACATATAGAAAGAGGCAGGATTTATCCTGTATGTAAGTATATTAGAAGTTACTGTGTTCATTAGTACAACTTAAGTAGATTGGGAAAACTAATTAATAGCAATTTACTATAAGTGTCTCTAACAGACTTACTTAAAAGTATTTGTCCTGAAGTGAAAGTCATTCGATTTTGTTAATGTTTCTTGAAAGCATATGCAGACTATGTTCCAGAGGAAACTGTATTTTTGAGTACTCCAGACAATTGAAACTGGTGAGCCCGCTGTCTGGAGAAAGCATCTGTAACCGCAGCCAAAAGAGGAACAAGGTTTCTGACATTCTTTCAAGACATGTGTTTGAAGCATGGGTTCCCATCACTTTCAGAGTGACTTGTAGGCTGTTTTCTTTATATAGATTTAGATGATGTGGTCCTAGATCCATCCTGATAAAAGCCTTTCTGATTTCTCTCTCGCACATTTTCTCCTGTGTTATTTTATTGCTTATTTTGAATAGCGGTATATTCTCAGGGAACTTTAAATGTGCAGTTTCAAACTGCTTTTATCACTCATGTGTCTGTATTCCTAAGAAATGGATCTAGTCTTGCACCTTAATTACTGGAGTGCCTGTAACTAAAGAACAAGATATGGTTTTGCTGAATACTTTTCATATACTTTAATAAATAGGAACTACACATGAATGCTGCTTTGAGTTCTGGGCTGTGGTTAAACATTTTAGTAGTGCAGCAAACTTATCAACAAACCTTTCCTTCCCCACCTTCCCTCCCTTCCCCTTTTACAGTGAACAGATTTTTATCCAACTGGCTCGTGACTTGGGGATTTTTACAAGCAGGTTTGGGAACTTGTCAACTATTTTGAAATTTGAGTGTGAAAACAAAACAGAAAAAAGTCTTAAACAGTATTTTTTACAACATGTATCAACTGGGTAAAACTTTGATTTGCTGAAGTACATACAGGATTCTGTCCTCTGACCTAACTACCACTATTGAAATAGAAGTTACTGGTCTGGTTCCTTTTCTTGAATGCTTCAAGACACCATATGTACTGGCTTAACTCCACTGAGGTACAAAAATCAATCAAACTTCATTCCTCTTCATTCCAATCAAACTTCAGTCCTCTTCATTTATGAACTCCTATAGCCCCTTGTCAGAAGGCAGTGAGAGTATTCATATTGTTATTATTTCGTCTGGGCATTTTGAGTCTGTTTCTTCTCTGTTTCCAAGATGTTAATGACTGACACACTCTAGCAGTGATATCACCGTTGCTCAGATATCACTGAAGAAGCTGTCTAAGTAAGTGAGAAAGTTGTAAGCTCCAGCAGTTGCACTGAGCTGCTTGTTACAGACACACCAGGCAGGAGTACCAGCTGTACAATACTGTCAAAGTACTTTTTCGCAATCGGGTCTCCAACTCTGACCAAGTGTAGTAATAGGTGATGAGTGTTCTTCGAAAAAGCTATTTATGGGTTACAAGAAGCATTAAATGTGTTTGGAGGAGCATCTTGGTGAGTCAATACTGAGTAAATAACTCTGGTCTTTGGTGACCCAGTTAGGAGTTTTACAAAAACCAGTTACCATCCTTTTGATTTGTGGCTACCCCAAGCATATTCCTGTTTTAAGGCCCTAATTTAACCAACACTGATCTGTCGCTCTCTGAAAGTCTTTGACCATGGAAGCTCATGAGGTCTAGAAGTCTTCTGAAACATTACTGCCTCCAGTTTCCTCTGCTTGTCTGAGACAAGGGGTTATTAAAGGTCAACTGCAGAACAGAAAGTGTGGCAGTAAATTGTGGCGTAAATCCAGATTTTATATTGGTGAATGAAGAACATTCTTCCCTTCTGACAGATTATGGTGCAGATATATGCAAATTATCATAACCTCCTTGATATCTGGGGGTTATTTCAGAGGACCTATGGATTTTGCTTCAGCAGGCCTGAAAAGTTTACTGGTGATCTGCTGCATGATTCTTTAATTTTCCTCTCTTCAGTCAAAATGTGGTATAGAAACAAAGGCAGGGGTGGGGGGGAAGAATGGTTGGTTGGTTAATTGAAATGTTGATCTTAGATGGGGAAGAGAAGCACAAAGGACAAAATCACTAGCATAATCAGAGTACAATAGTTCAATACATGTAAAGCTTTTAAAAATCATTCTAATTAATTTCTGTTGTTCAGTATTCCTGTAATACCTGTTACAGTGCTAGCAGGGAAAACTTAGTGTGGAAGCATTTAGAGTGAGATTCATAGATACACAGTTCCAGAAGTACTGTTATGACACTAAATATTTTAGCTTCTTGCACAGACCTACATATTTCTTTAGCAAGAAGCTCTGTCCTCTGTGATTGAACAAAGGTGTGCCTCAGTTTAACTCTCAGTTCAGTAAAACATTCCTATTCTGAATGTTACTTAACCTTTAAACATGTCCATAAGCCCATGGTATTTTATGACTGAGATTAATAAGCCTGGAGTTAAGAACAGGCTGAAGAGCTGTCCTGAAGCAGTGCTTGATGTGACAATGTACATGTGCACACCAACACCTCTTTTAGTTCCCTCAGGAAATACACAATGAAATTAATACATAAGAATTTATCAGGAAATATGCTTTCTAATAACTAAGTCTTCACAGTTAAGCCTAAACTTACTTTTGCACAAGATGCTGATTGAAATTTTGGTTTAAGTAGGAGCTCAATCCATGACATATGCACACATGCATTTAGTCAGATTTATTAATTGAGATGATCAGGTCACACTCTCTCTTAACAAATATTAAAAAGCTTTTAAGTTTAAAGATGAGCAACTCCATAAAGCTGGAGGTTTGTCATGGAAACATCATCACACCAACTAATTGGTGCTATTTGTTCATCTCATTAGAGTAATTATTTGTAATTTTTATTATTGTAACATATGTCCAGCACTTAGTGCATATTTCTGAGAAACGATGGATTGCTCATCAGGAGAAACTGAGAAATTGAATTGAAAATGCCAGGTCAGGCAGACAGATGAAAATATCTCAACATGACCTTCACTCTTAAAAGAATTTGTTTGGTTGTTTTATTTTCTCACTTCCTCATACATGCAAAAAAGGAAGCAAAAGAACACTACCTCCTAGTTTCACAACAAAAGAGTAAGAAGTCAGAAATACCATAACCATGAAAAGACAGCTTGAATATAGAAACATGTTGGTGGATCCAGGCTTCAAGAGTGCACTCAGTTTCCCTAATGCTGAGAGTTACATCTAACCTACAGAGACATGCTCCCATGAGCAGTGAGCTTTGGCTCAATGTCACTGAAAAAGGTAAAATTAGCCCTTGGTCAGCAAGGAGAATAGGTCAAATCCATAGACAATTCCAACCACTGCATGTACTGCTCTTCTCTAAAGGGGTGGGGGGAAGTAGAGAGAGAAGTTTATCACCATTGTTTTTTCAGAAACCTCAAATCCTGCAAGCTTGTTTTGTATTAAGAAGGAAGAAAATTATGGGATTTCTGTCTAAATGCCAGGTTTACTTCCTTTTAAAATAGTCTTGTTCTGTCTCAGGCAACTAGTGACAGAACAAGAGGACACAGCCTCAAACTGTTCCAGGGCAGGTTTAGGCTGGATGTTAGGAAGAAAATCTTCACAGGGTGCTTGTCCATTGGAATGGGCTGCCCCAGGAGCTGGTGAAGTCACCATCCCTGGAGATGTTTAAAAGGAGACTGGATGAGGCACTTAGTGCCATGGTTTAGAAGGCCTTGGGTGATGGGTTGGACTTGATGATCTCAAAGGTCAACCTGGTTAATTCTGTGATTCTGTAATGAGGAATCCAGTTCTAAAAGTCTTCTTAAAAATAGATTACATCAACAGTGTATTTTCTTTGGTTTTCCCCTTTGTGAGTCATGATAATATCATTTAAGAGTCAGAATTAAAAAATATTAGACACCTGCAATTGTTTAATCTAGATTCCTGCGAGGAACTTCAGCCCTTTGAAACTCTCTCAGAATTACCCAAGATTATAAAAAAAAAAAAAAAAAATCAAAAAAAACAAAAGTGCTCTCAGGTTTGCATGAATTTCCTTACAGTTCCTTAAAAAATTAATGTTACAGCCATCTGCATACACTTAAGCTTGACCTGCTGCAATGTAATGCTTGAGATCATGGGGAAAGCTACAACAGTTGTTTGAGATCATGATACAAAAGGCAATAAATTGAAGGGTTCAGAATTAGCTAACCTATGTAAATCAAGAGTTCAAAATCTCCGTTAAACTACTTTTTTGTTCAGTATCTATTACAAGAAAAGGCACTTATCACAGATAAAGATATTTTGGAGCAAAACCAGAGTGCTGGATGTTCGTGTGGTGAATGTAGCAGCATCATTGTCTTTTTTTTTTTTTAATGGGAGGGTTTGGGTCTCATTTGACAAAGATCTCAAACAGATAAGTTAAGCCTATTAGCCTGAATGTGACAGTTAATACGTTGATGTTAAGAATGTGCTTCAAGTCAAGAGCTCTTGGCTGGCCATTTTGACTCATTAAAGGTAAAATAAATGTCAAACTGAAGAAGATAAAATTTTAATACAAAAGATACTAATATAATAAAGCATACTGAGGATATTGTCTCTCCCTGGTATTTGTTAGTAACCAGGATGGGCATGCATTTCTGTAATGGATAAAAAGGTTATCTACAAGAAAATATTCTGTTCCTTGTCTCATGCTGAAAGTATTTTATATAAAACAACTAGGAAGTTGTGGATTCACTGTTTTAATACCCAAGATCAGTGCCCACTGAATGGTAATTCAGATAGCCCTGCAGTCTAACATCCTCTCTCCAAGCAATTTGTGGGAAGCAGAGGAAAGAACATTTTAAAGCTCAGAGAGGTGACAGCCTGAAAAAGCTAATTAAAGTATGCTTTAAAAAATGTGTTTCTTAAAATTTTTCATTAAAAACCAAGCCCAATATGAAGTAAAATACATTATGCTGATGCTGATGATGCTGCGGCAACAGTAGTTCTGGTGCAGATTGTATATGCTTGATTAAGGGGTTCAGGTACCTCGATTTGGTTTGGCAAATGAAAACCTCATCCTACTATAAGTAATTTTTACCATAATATCTGTTATATTAATTATATCTATTTTCACAGGTATAGAGAGACATACCCCAGAGTTGTGGCACCTATGAAGAGATCAGGCAAGCCTGTGCAGCTGTGTTTTGATCACTGGAAAGGTTTCCTGGCATCCAAGAACTGAAATCACCTTTTGGGTATGACAAGTGCATCTGAGTATCTTGCAAGTGAAAATCAAGGGTTTCTGTAAGGAAGGAGTAAGAACACCTACCACAAAAAATTAAAAGTAAAATAACCTTTAATAATTGCAGCAATACAAACTCAACTCTATGTATCGCTCTCTCAACTGGCATTTAGCCATCATTTGCTAGTGCAGAAAGCAGATCTGTGCTTTTCCCTTCCCTTGCTGTTTCCCAGGGCTGCTGGCCTTTTTTCACCACTTCTTTCCAATAGGCACATACATCTGGGACCCAAGCACTCATTTGTGTCTTCCTCTGAAACTCTGCTTTTTATCACATGGGGAAAGGGTGGATTTTGTGAGCAGCTTGCTTTCTTCTTCATTGTTGTATGCCACTTATTAACTCTGTCTATAGACATTTGGAAGGTATCTAAAATGCTAGATGAGAAAACAGGTATAATTCAGAGGAAAACTGACTCTGATTGAATGGGGGTCAAAATGCTTCAGCCACTTCTTTCATTTGAAACTCATTTACAGACACACTTCTTTCACTGTAACTTAGGGTTGACATAAATGTATTTGGGATCTGTGTTTGGGATCTTAAAGTTCAGCTAGATTTAGTTAATTCTATTACTAATCAAACTTTCTGTGAAGTACATACAATTCCACCTCTCAGAGAGCTGTAACACCAAAATTGTTGAGAGTATCAAAATTTATTTTCAGAAACCTAGCTTGTGTATTCCCCAGGTATCAGCATCTAGCAGGTGAGCTAAAGCTCATATTTCCTAATTCTTACATCTAACTGTATATATTAGTTAAGCTCCTGAGGAAACTGAAAAAGTGCTGATCTCAAAATTACGTGTCTAAGAATTTGAACTTTTGTCTTGAGGTTTAGAAATTTAAGCCTATTCTTAGAAACATGTGAAGACTGTAAGCCACCAAAGGCATCTGAACAAAATTCTTCCAGTCATTTCTAGATTTGGTTGGTACAGATACTTCTTGAGCTCTCTCAACTGTCTGTAATCCTGGGCCATTTTTGTTGAGTAGGCTGAGAATGGAGATTTGCCAAGTTATTTGATGGAGTTTTATACAGATTGTGTTCCAAGCGTTTGTTTGCTTCATTGTGCATTTCTTTTAACCAGATATTGATTGTCGTTATGGCAACCCATTCTAACTAGAGCTCTTTGACCCACAGAAATGTTAGCCAACCAACAAAGTTTGTATCTTTCAAGCAATTCTCAGTACTTTTCATATTATTTAAACAGCATCTTTCTAATTGTCCAAACTACAGATGGCAGAGGCCTGACTTTCTTATTGCTAAGGATGATTTATATCACACTAGCAGTACCAACAGACCTGCAAAAAGTGTAGATGTAATTAGAAGCACTTTTATATTCTTCTACGCTGTTGGAGTAGCAGAGAGGAATCTTAAATGTGTCCTTATCCCTTCTGTTTTCTTTGCTTGGAAGTGCTTCAGGTAGGACTGGTGTGGATTGAGAACCTCTCTTGTTCCTGAACTGCTGAGGAACAGCTACACCAAGACACTTGGCACAGGCACGCTTCTTCACATTTATCTTAGGTTAGCACATTCCTTTATTTAACTGCCTCTGATCTGACTATATCTGATCATTCCTTCATCTCATTTTCACTTAACCTTTTGCCCTCTACACAGACCGAGCATCCTATTGGGTATCTCCCAAGGGACCCCCCCCCCCCACTCCCCCTTCCTCCACTCTTTCTCCAATTTAGGTGTTTTATGCCACTCTTGGTAATTTACCTGATTACGTGGAAGGAGCTGTGGATCTTTTTATAATTGCTGCTTTACTTAAAACATTGATTCTTTAGCTCCTGTCTTTTCAAGTCATCACACCTAACTGGGGGTTTCTCTGGATTAATGACGAACTCAGAAATCATGGAGAAGAGAGCAGAGCATGGGGGTTATTGTACATTCTTACATTTGATAGCCACTCCATAGCATCTACAAGAGGACTCTTGGCACCTGCTTAGTTACAGCAGATGTCCAATGCTATCTCTGGGCAAGTAAGATTCTGGCAATCACTGCAGTCCTGTTTCATTTTTCTCAGTCTTTTTGACACAAAGATGTTAATTTTCCCAAGCTCCTTTGGCAGCTGTAAGAAATACTCTCTCTTTCTTTCTTTTTTTTTTAATGGATTGATAATATTGAATATTTCTTTTAACTTTTACTGACATTCCTGAGCTAGGTGAGAGTTTCCCTATTTGGATGTTAATCCCCAGCACACAGTAGCACATCTTCCAATCACCTACTCATTATGGAACTCATTTGTAAAATGCTGCTGGTTAATTTACAGCTGCCCACAAAACTCCACCCAACATTAGTCCCACAACATATAATGTCATTCTATCAACACTCCCACTGTCAAAGGTCACACAAAGCAAACCATTGCTTTATACAGAAACTCATAGTTTAACACAGAAGGAATAGCAGCCCTTTGGGCAAAATTTGACTATATAACTTCATATGATGCATTGGAAAGAATTACACTCTGGAAAGGATGCCAGTAATACAGGTTCTCTGGTTCAATGTAGAAAATCACCCAATGGAAAAGTACTAGCAAAAAAAATCTAATTTTTGTTGCTTTCAAACTCTCAGGACAAAAAAAGGTTATCTGAGGAGACATAAATACATAAAAGAGAAAAAAGACCTCCCAGGGTAACTTGAAATATGTTCAAACTACACATCTAGAACCTAGTAACCCAGTAAATATTTCTTTGGCCCTACAAAGTATTTCAGTCTGAACTTAGGAAACCTCAGACTGACCTTGGAAATAAGATTCCTAATTTTCAAAGTAAATGTCTCAGCCACATTACTGGAGGAGTTGCACTTTTCTGATTGAAACATATAAAACTTGTCTCATTTGGCAAACGGGATAGATTAAACTATGGGGAACTGGTTGTTTTCCCAATTAACTGACCATACTCTTTTTGCAACTTTCATGTCCCAGTACAGTGCCAGTGGCAAGGTTGAAATACCTGATTTAGGCCACTATGACAGAGTGAAGTCCATGTAAAGCAGCACAGTCTTCCTCAAAGGGAATCCACTGACTCACCTTACTGTGCATCTGGCATGTGTCTCTCCAGAGATTTTGGTCCCTCTTCTCTTCAGGTTGTATTGGGTGGTTTAACCGAATTTGATGCTGTAGTGTTCCTTTAGATTACCTTGAATCCCAGTGGAGATTTTAGATTGCATATGTCTGGATTTGATTAGCTTTGTCAGTGTGTTTGCTTCATACATTTTTCTCCTCTGCCAGTTGCCTTAACTCTTTTTTCACCTAAGACAAGATTTCACTCAACAATAAGATACAACTAAAATATGCTTTTGAAGCAGTCTTTGACATCATCTTCTGCAATATCTGACTCATATTCAGGTATAAATTTCCCAGGTCTAGCTACCAGTTCCCTGTAGAAAAGTACAAGTGCACATTCCATGTAAAGCACAAGGACAAGAAAGGTCTCAAATTCCCCTTCTGATGACTGGTTCATTTCCCTCAGCTGATACTGAAAGCAATTGTACCACAGCCTTCTTTTTAATATTATAGCTGCTTTCAGGACCTCAGTCATAACTGCCTTTTGTCCAACAGTTCCATTTAAACCAGACCAAAACAATAAAGATAGACACTTTGACCAGCATCTACCATATTAATTGAATTAAACTTTACTTCTAACAAAAAGTAAATGCAGTGTTGGATGTTAAATAAAATAAGATGATGCTTTTTCGAAACAGTCCTCTTAGTTTTTGCTTCAGATTCAGTTTCTCACTTGAGGCCAACCAGAAGTGCTGAAATGTGGTCAGCTATTATTTCACTGAGGCTTCTGGTCCAGGGCATCACTGCAGACATCCACCTGCCCAAGATATGGCCCTTACACCCTCATCATGTCCTGCTAAATCCTGCATGTGCTCAGAGTTTCACTAGGCTGCAGGTTGTAGCCACGTGGCTCACGTTTAAGAGCTTCATGGGGCTCAGGTAATGTTCAGACATCTGAAAAGGACAACGCTCTCCAAACAGAGTGAACCTTTGAACTTTCTTAGGTTTTCGATATAGTGTTAAGCCTTAGATTTCTAAAACCAAACCAGAACAAAATATAAGTGCACTCCCTTTCATTCTGTTTTCTGATTTTGCACTAAGTTGTCAGCAAAGCAGACCTTTTACCCATAAACAGATGGCACACAACTCCGTGGCTTTTCTCCACATTTGATGAACGCGTCTCAAGTCCATTTACATAAGCATGGAAAATATTAAAATGACTACCAGGTCTGTGTAGTGTAAGACACCTGGAGCACATGGCTGCCAGCAAGCTTCTGAGGTGGGGATATTCTGGCAAACAGTCAGGGCCTGGGGACTGGGCCATTTTTGACTCAGGTTATTGCATCTTTTGACACCTAAAGACATGTTCACCTCTGACCTAGAAACATCTGCAAAGTCAAGCTATAAAAATGGGAATGGAAATGTAGCTTTTTTTTTTCTCCCCATATTTTTATTTTCTATTCAAAAGGGCTTTAAAAGGCCTATGAAATGTAAAATTGCTTTTTTTGCCATAGTTGTGAAACTCATTTCACTTTTATCTGAGATGCGCTTGTAGCAAATTTCTAGAGCTGAAAAAGTAATGCAATAACCCACTTTGAGGGCCACAGGCCAGCCTGTACCTCTGAATGCTTGAGGCAAACGGGAGACCTGCCATGATGGCCAGCTTGTTCTCACTCCACCCTTCTCCCCAACTTTTTCTCACCAGAATGCATTGCCTGCAAAATTCTTACATGCTCTGCCTTTCCTTCCTAAAGTAACGGTGACTCATTTATACTCACCAAGTCCTCACTTTTGCTTCTTCTGTGAAGACAAAAGTTTAATAAATAGCTAGTCCACTGCTGCTGCTCATCTGACATATCCCATCATCAGAATACCAACTCTGCTGGCAACTGCACTGGTGATTGTAGTTTTTTATATAAAATATCAGTATACTAATACCAATTTAAGTCTTTCACCATTCTTGTTATGAATTGCTGCTATGGTCTAGTTGACTGGATAGGACTGGATGATCTTGGAGGTCTCTTCCAACCTGGTTGATTCTATGATTCTATGAATTTATATGCACATAGATTTTATTTTTTTTTAACCTGACTTTGCCTACTAACTTCTGGCAGATAAAAAAAAATGAGCTAGCAGTTTTCTGTGTGTCAGTTTGCCCTCCTGTAGAGTGACTGTGTATGATTTGTAGTAGAATGTGACTATCTTTGGATGAATGACACTACAGAAATCCCCAGAAATATTATTTTGACCTTTAACTATAGTATAACATAGTCAATTTCTTGTTTCATTTAACATGAGAGGTAGCATATAGGGCAGTGCAATGTAATGTTGAAAGCTGTCGTTGAGTTGGCCAAAATTAACACATTTCCCTTTGGAAAAGAAAACTTTGGAAAAGTTTTTCTTTTCTGAGTACAGACATTTTATGTTAGAGCCTCAGAGCTGATTCTCTGTCTCCCAAGTTATAAACCCTTATGGATGTACCATAAAGATGTCCACCTAATGCAGAGAAAACCAGATTAATTGATCACAGTAATATATTCTTATCCACTGAATAAGAGCATTCCACATATTGTTTCTTGTTTTGTTTCTGGCTTGTAAATCTTCATTGTAGAATACAAATGAAAATGACCCAAATATGTATTATTTATGAATAGGACTCTCAGATATTATGCTTTAGATTGATTGTGTTAGACAGGATATAACAGAAGCACAATAAGTCAATGAAAAATAAAAAGCGGCAAAAATGCTCCATGCTAAAAATGTAGTTCTAGTGACACCTCTTATATAAAGGACATTCCCAGCACATTGACATTTATATTTATCATGGCTCTGTGTGTGATTTACAGTTGTCTGAGGTACTGAATATCAGGAATATCCATGCACATACACATCCCTTTTGAATGATGGTAAGTCATAGACTGCTGCATTGCCCCTCATACAGCAAGCGTTTCCTCCCCTTTTTATTTTTCTTCTCTAGCTTCAGGGAGGCAAAGGAAGCAGTAGATCAATAGGGTGTCTTGACTGAAGTTGCCTGCAGCACTTCCATTTCTCAGACTGGACACTGATGCTAACTATCAATAGCAATAAGAGGCTGTCTCAGACAGAATTAAGGCTCCTTCTTCTGCATGGCTGTCTAGTGCTTACTGATAAACATCTTGTGTACAGGATTGCAACAAATAAACCATTTCAAGTGTGCAAACTAGCCACTGTCATTCTTCCCCTTGCTCTGGGGTGAAGGGACTGATAGCTATTTTC
Source organism: Tricholaema leucomelas (assembly GCA_013400475.1). Classification (NCBI taxonomy): domain Eukaryota; kingdom Metazoa; phylum Chordata; class Aves; order Piciformes; family Lybiidae; genus Tricholaema lacrymosa; species Tricholaema leucomelas. The sequence goes on from WAAF01003019.1 coordinate 174,467, forward strand.
ATACAGCTGATAACATGTCAGATAAGGGGAGAGACAGGCAATAGTACAAAGGCATAATGCTGTAATATGTGGAAAGACCACTGATGAAATTCTCTGTGCTCCTGTAGAAACCCTGAAAGAACAAAAGACAAAAATATTGATTTCTGTTTAAACTACTTAAAAGATGATACAGATAAATTTAACTATTTATTATCCTCTGTTTTTTAGGCAATGTTAAAGATATCCTGCCAAGATGTTTTATTCAAATGTTATTGATTTTCGACCAGTCCTCTGGATGTGCAAATTCAGACTGGAGAAAAAAACTAACGGACTGGATGTGGCTATGATACAGCCAGGGAGGTGTCGGGCAGCATTGTGGCCACTTGTCATTTAAGCCAAGCTACCCGCAATGCTAATTTTGCTCGTTTTGGAACAACTGTACCTCTTTGCTCTCCCTCCCTGCAAAAATCAATTTCTCTACTGATCTATAGTTCTGTTGTACATTCCTTGTTTTCAGCATAAGGAGGAAGAATCAGGTTCTCAGCCACCTACATAAAATCACCATTAAAATGCCCTAACTGAGATCTTCTTGGTGGTAAGTCCTGTTATAACTCTGCTTGAATCAGACATTCAGTGGAGTTGTGGCAATTTACATCAAATGAAGAGCTCACATGTTAATCAGAGTTTATTTTTCTTTTCATTTTGCTTTAACTGACTAGGAATGGGGGAAGTGGTTCAGATGCCCTACTGGAAAATTCACAGAGCCTTATTTCATGTCCTTCTTCTGTGGAGCTCTAACCATTTACAGAGGCAATCAGTTTGCCTCTGAGATATCTCCAGCTTTATATGAAGTGGTGCTTTCCAGATTAGAAAACTGCTTTTCTGAGGGAAGTTTGAATGATCCATTTTGAGTTTCAGACTATGACAATGAAAATGTTTATATTACATTGCTTTATTTCATAATAATTTTTACATTCACTCCAGCAAAGGCTGGTGGATTTCAGAGGATAAGATTGTTCTAAAGATAGTCCTGCTGCTGCTGAATGCTTAGATTAAGATTGTTAATGAGAAAATAAACAAGTGCTTCCAAGATTTTAGTGACCAGTTATGAATAACTCTACTAAAAATATTTGCATGAGAAGATTCCTGAATGATGATTCCTATGAATGTATGTGGTGGCTTTAGAAGACATGAAATAAAATGATAAACGGACTTAACTTTAGGAAAAAAACACCTACTACAACTTGTAGATTAATTCTTTACTGATAGACATTTTCACTATTTTTGTCTCTACCATATACTGTAATCAGACTTGAGCACAAGAGCATTCTGGAGATGGAATAGTTAATGTGTGTACTTTGCTCAGAATCGCTGCTGTTATTAATTGTCCTCCAGTATAGCACATGTACATTTTATGTTAATATCCTGATTAGTCAGACAGAGCATGCAGTTTCTAGCTAGGGAAGCTGGAATTTCAGAAATAGCTTGGCTCTTCACTTTGATTACTTTCTGGCTGGAGAGTTGGAGTCAAACTAATTCATTTTGTAAACATTACTGGTCATTCATGTACAGTACATTGCATGAATCAGTGTAGGACAGTCAGATGGGTGCAAGTTCAAAAGTCCACATGAACATCTCTGTTTCACTGTAGACAGTATAATCCCTACAAGTAAGAAGGATCATATCTGTACTCTTTACTCAGACAAAATTCTCCTCCCCCAAAAAAAAGAAAAATTAAATTGGTAGAATTCCTTAAGAAAGGTGAAAACAAGGGTCCTAACTGTTTGCTAATGAGCAGTCCACCCTCTGCACCCTAACAGTCAGCTTTCAACAAATATTTATACAGCTATAGCCTCAACATTTCAGCACAAATATCAGGCCACAACCTCGGCTAGTCTAAATTGACGTAGTCCTATTTTCTTCAGTGGCATTACAGTGATTTACAATAACTGAGGTTCTCCTTTTATTTTTTTCCTCTTCATCCCTCTGGCAGAGTATGCTCTACATACTTCTTTCAGATGAACAGTGGATTCATTTTAAAGGAAAAATTAAATTTAAACCCAAGCTCTTCATCACATTAAAGTTTCTCCACAATTTTAATAGGGGCTTAGCAAAATGGAAGATGTTACAAAACTTTCTATAACGTAACAGCTTTCTAACATGAGTTTTCTATAACATAACAGTATTAGCTGAGTAGGGGTGCAAAGGCAGAAAGCCATTTAAAAAAATGGCTCTTTTGTTAAAAAATAGATGGTTTATATATACACACACACATATACATAAAATCTGGTTTTACTGCTCCCACTGAAGAACTCTGTTGTGTGTTAGTTTTAACAGCAATTATGCAGAGATATAAGTACACAGTTGTGTATTATAATAGTTGTTTCCCAATGTTATTAAGCCAGAATTCTTTAAAAATACATTGTCTTCTTTTTTTTCTCCACAGTTTTTCAAGATAAGAACATTAGTAGAGCAATTTTTTCCCCATTGGTAAGTGACTTGAAGCTGAAGACAGAGAAATGGATTACACTACATACACAAACATAGAGATTAATTTAAATGATTCCCCTAAATCAAAATAACTAGACTTTTTGGCAGCCTTTGAAGTTAAATGAATGTTTGTTCTTACCATCAAGTGTAGGTTTTGGGCCATTCTACAGGACCATTCAAACAAGATGATCTAAAGCCATTCATACAAAATAAGCCAAAGCCAAGATACTTGTAACAAAGTCATGAAGAAAATGCATATTTAAAAGTAGATAATATTTTTTCTAACAAATTCAGAGTAAAAGATGCAGAATTGTTCCCAGTGTGCTGTCAATGTCTGTAGATTAGGGCTTGTTTATCAACTATGGGTCTGATGATTTCAAAAGTAGACTTCATCTAGAACAGGTCTCTCCTGTGGCTTGTATGCTCTCGTAGATCTCGTTTCCACTCTTTCAGGGACACAGAAAAGCTATCTTTGAGAATACATTTGGAATTCCTTTCAAATGTCTCTTATCAAAGTTGACAAGAAGTACCTATTACTTGCACAGATTTCAATGCAGGTTTTCTGTAGAAGAAAATTAAATCAGGTCATGAGCTGTAATAAACCAGACGAGAGGTTTCCAAATATATTTGCTGTCTTTCATGGTTAATACTTTTTGAAGTGCACTACTAAAATGCTGCATAAATGTAAAACCTGGTTTGCCTCTGATGGCTGTGATTGACTAAAACAGTAGGTAATATTCTTGGAGATATTTAGCTTCTGGTAATTCAGTCACACAGACAGTCTCTGATTTTCTTTTTCTCTTTTTTTCCTGGAGGGCCATTTTCACATGTACAAAACCCACCTTGAAAACTAGACATTTTTTATATCTAAAATTCACAGCATGTATTGCTGTTAAATTGCCACCTTAGAGGACTTTTTAAAAATTTCATTGAAAATGCATATTAAATCAAAGTGATAGACACATGTAACGCAAAATGTCTGTCAACAATTAGAATCCCATTTGGAAGTTTGTAAAGCATAACAACTTGAAAGTAATTTAAACTGAGAAGGAAAGTTCTTAGATGGAGAAGCAAAGGTTTAGCCTGCAGTACTGCAATTTTGTACAGAACAAATCCAGATTTCTTTGCCCTTTTCTGAATGAAAGAGAAATAAAAGAGCCAGAGCTTCTAATGCAGTTGGTTTACCATCATGTGTCAGTCAAGTGGTTTCACTCTTTCCACAATAAAGTCCAAATTACATTGATTATTTGAAAGATACAATAAAGCAGTAAATATATAAATAATATAGTCCAATGTAAAACTGATGTCCTGCCACAGAAGTACGGAATAGCCCAGGCTGGATGGGGAATCTGAACTAAAAAGGTCATCTGGTCCAACATTTTGTTTTCAAGGAACCTAAAGTCACATAAATTTGTGTGCTATGTATTGAAAACTATTTTTTATTGGGATAGATTACCCAGTAACACCCATGTGGTTTAAGAAGAAAAAAATGTATGGAGGCAAATGCTTTACATTTACAAGATTTCCATTTTATACTTCTAAGATGATGACCGGTGTTACACACAAAGCTCCTGGACATCCTGAACTCATAAGATCTACAGGCAAACAGGACTACTGTAGCACTGAGGGCAAGTGCCTCCAAGGCAGCTTTGTCCTTTGTCCTCACCCACATGGCCACACCACTGATAATTTGCCTACAAAGATGAGGACTCAGATTGGCAGTCAAAGGGGTACAAAGTTTGAGCTGACAGTTGGATTTTCCCAAACTCTTTGACCTACCAAAATCTGGGGCCAGGTTTACAGCTAATATTTACTGAATACAATATAAACACCTGCAATACAGTTTGTCATAAAATGAAAGTATATTAAATTAATTTCAAATGTTATGGCATACTTGTTTTCAGCTTTACGATGTGCATGTTTCCAAGCAGTATTTCATAATGTCATCTTTCTAGACTGAAATTCATGTAATCTTGTAGATATGTGCCAATTCTTCAAGCACAGAATCCTGCGGTCCATGTAGAGATACATAGCTCCTTCAAGCAGATACACTTCCAGTGCTAATATACTTACATATATTTCTTCCAGATTAAATTCTGTCTGTTTCTAGACATACCAGTTATCACTTTGATTGATTTTATGAGAATGACAATAAGGAAGCTGAATAATAAGATATGCAAAGTATATTCTACAGTTCATTTCTGAAAGAAGAGTCAATCCCATGAGAGCTTTCTTTAGTGTGTTACTGGTTACAGTTATTGCAAAAATAATGGTGTGCTATTGTAATAACAAATAATTGTAAATTACTAATAACAGTTTTTGTCTTTAGTTATTTAGTATTTATAAAGTCTTTCAGTAATCCCCTTGAAAAGCCAAGATTACCTGTGATTAGCAGATTGGAACAGGTGGTTTAAGGAGTCGTACTCCTAAACTGTCAGAGTTGTTTTGCTTACAGAAGCAGTGAGTGGTTTCCAAGTCACCAGCAAACTCCTTCAGGCTTCTCTGAATATGGCAACCAGCACCAGTTACAGGATTTTGTTGCTCCAGGCAAAACATTAAACACAGGCCTCTCACAAGGCATAGTCACTACCACAAGGAAGTGTTACTAAACATTTTGCAGCTCCAGGCAGCTGCGTGCTGTGTGAAGGTGGTGGCAGTGCTGGCCCTGAATGTAGATTTACCTATCTCTCCCCCATTAGGCTCCCGTCCATCTCACTTTTTACCTTTGCACTGAGTTTACCTAATTGCTTCTGCTCAGTGTGACTCCCATCACTGAACACAGGCAGGTCTTGTCCTACTTTAGAGCAATCCATTACCAGTGGGGCAAAGGAGCAGCAGGTCTGGCAGCCCTTGGAGAGCAACACTGGCTGAAATTGAATTCTGCTCTTAGAGAATTCTAGGAATGAAACAAAATGTGAATGATACTGCTTGAACAGGCTGAGTGCAGCAGTGTTATTGTGCTGTGAGATTATACGTACAGCATCGGAGAGAACAGTGTTGATGAGAGAAGAGGGAATGAACCATATTTATTCTTTGTTTAATTCCTCTTAATTCAGTGTATTTATAATGCATTTGGCTCTGTGTTTTCCTGAAACTGTTATTCTCACATGCTATAGCTTTGCTTGTGCTTTCATGAAGCATAAAATTAGAAGCTGTTTCAACTGCAGAAGAAGCCAGGTTGAGTAAACTTCAGAGGCAGAGCAAGTGACTTCAGGCCCTACAATATGTAGGAGTGCAAAGGTATGCAGTTGTCAATGAAACATGTTAACGAGACATTTTACTTAGAGGTATGGTATTTACATCCTAGGCATTGTCACTGATCCCTTCTCTAGACCATTTCTCTGCATAACAGTTGTTTATGCTCATCTGAAGCTAGTAATGGGCCTGATCTGGCACACTCACACAAATACAGCTCCTCTCAGAAATCAGTTTGTATAGACTGGGAGCTTAGATGCATGTTCTATTTGCAAACAGCTGGAACGACTTAAGTAGTTACCGTACCACGCACTGTTGCCCCATTCAGGAGATTTCCATCCCTTGCTGGCTGAGGAAGTCATGCAAACATTTTTGCTATGCTAACACAACAGGGGCTAGAAGAGTCCACCCGCGACTGCCCCAACTCAGTTGGTGTGACAGTGGCTTCCTGGCATGGGGCAGTGACAGATGGTGGTCAGAAGTAATTTACTTGATCATCACTAGCACCTGCTGGAAATGTGCTCATGTGCAGCTCTAGGCTGAAACATTGCCCATGCTGCCCTGTCAGTGCTCTGCCTCCCACACAAGGATGAATTTCAACAAAGATGTTCAGGACTGAGCACTTACATTGCAAACTTCTGAGGAGAGAAGTCTTCATGGTCTCAGAAGTGAGTTTATGATGCATCCTGGAGCTTTACAAATAGATGTAGAATAAACGCTGGTGTTTGATACAAGTTCTTCCTAAATGTTTTCTCATATTCAAGTATGATTCTCCCCTTGTTGCTTTGCTTGTTGTAGTACTTACATGATATAATAATTGTTGAATTGCTGAACCAGTACAGAACGGTTCAGCAATGTTTGTCTTCACAAGTACAGTTTTTGCCACAATTGCCTTTACTATGATCTAAAACTTTCTCAAGCTTTAAATTCATATTCACTCACCTCTTCTAGGGAGCCAGTGACTAGGAGTGTGCTCAGAAGAGTTTAATGATTGTGTCCAGCCCTGAGGAAACTCAGCTGAACTGTAGAAAGCTGCTTACAGCATGTGAAGAAATGTGCTCTGCAATCCTGGACACTCCATTTGAGATGGAATCTGAAGTTCTGTGAAAAAGGACCAAAACACGGAATATATAACACAGGGTGAGATTCAAGAAACAGTTTATACAGCCATGCTGAAAGTCAAAAATTATTTCACTAAATCCAAATTTAGTTTCTGGATTTGTGAGGAAGAGCCTCTTTAAAGTCTCTTTTTGAAGATTGCTCTTTGAATCTTATGACTTGAGCTTTTCTTAGGGAAGGAAAGGAAATTTTCTAGGTGGGAACTGTATGATCTCAGGTTTACAGAGTTGTAGTTTTCAAGGCTGTCTCTCAGTCACTGATATAGTATCTGGCTGGCAGATCAGTGTTCAACTCTTCCCTGCTGCAGAATTATTCCAAGAAATCAGAAACTTCTGATGCTACCTTTTGAAGTAGGTGATGGCTTCTGTTGCCATCTGAACATTAAATGATCACTAACAGGAAGATAAGAGAACTGCAGAAATGTGTCTGGGGGATCATATTGCTCCATGAGGAAATGGGCTCCCCACAAGACCCAGATAATGTGTGTGTAAGTCTGTGAGTAAATATATTTACACACAAAGGGATGCAATTGGCATACTGTCATTGAAGACCATTTCTATTAACAGGATGGTCAAAGCTGAGGACAGAAGGTGGATAGTGAGGACTCTGCTTAGCTGAGGCATGGAAAGAAGAACATTATCCATACTTTACTGTAAGTAGCGGCTGCCAAGCCAGGTTTTTGTGCTGTTGCAGAGTATGACAATTTTCACATTGTAAACACCATATACCAATCAGGGCACCTCAACATTATGCAAAAAAATGTTTGTGCTTACTAATAGTTCCACTGTATTTGAATCAAAAATTTGTCCTGAAATTGAGCAATGTGGTTGGGTTCACTTCATCAGTTAACAAACTTGGGACTCTAGAGGCAACACTTCCCCTGAGGTGTCTGACATTTTTACCCCATGATCACTCCATACTCTCCAGATTAAAATGAAACTTTAAAATTTAGATAAAAATGCACACTCCGTAAATCTGATTTGACATTGAAAATCTTTTTGTCACAATCACAGCTCTTAGTTTGTTAGGTGATTCTTGAGTAGAAAATCATCTGTAGGTTTTGTTTCAGAGAAAATTGCCATGTGAAATGTTGGCCTTGTGTTTGTATTTTGATGAACTACAGAATTTTGTTTAATTTTGTTTCAAAGGTAAGCTAATCCTAAGGGAATATTTATTTAAGAACACATTTTATTTTTGCTTAAATATCCTGGAAAATACATCCCTCAGTCCTACTCTTTCATTTGCTTTTAAATGGCTCCCACCTCCATATTTTACACTGTTTTAAATAGCACTTTGATAAAGAAATTGTAGCAATGATAGTTGTTTAAAAATTGATGCTGAGACTCTCATGAATAACTGCCTTGGTGCATGCCAATTATAACTATGAAGTTTGCTACTGCATAAAGACACTTTTCCTAAAGCAAAATGTTTGGAGGAAATGTTGACTGATAGTTATATCTCAGTATCAGATACATTCTTTTCATGGCTCCTCTTTTGACATGTACACATTTCAGTGCCCTTTTTTGGTTTTGTTTTTGGTTTTCTACACAGAGTTATTTCTGTGATGAGAAACATCACAATATATCTTTGGAGGATGTCTTTACATCCCAGGATTGTTTTTAAAATTTTATATCCATGTCTGGAGAAATCTCTGTCATTTCATTTCTAAGCTTCTGGTTTTCTGGTGGAGGCTGGGATACACTACAATATTAATTTTAAAAAAAAAAGAGTAATTGTACTGGGATGTAAAGGCATTTGGCTTGCAGAGCAAACTCTTCCTGTGGCATCACATAAAATTCTTGGCTCTCTATAGATCTTAGAGACTCATTCTTACATGATGACCACTGTATTATAAATTGGTGGGAAGATTTCTGACCCAAGCAGCCTACCGGAAATACCCTCTAATTTATTTCTTGAACCTAAAAAAGGGTATCTAAAGGATAGAGTGATAGCTTGGGATCAATAATAATAATAAAATAAAACCATTTTTCTGAAGTGTATGGAATTTTTTAAAAGGCATTTATTTTATAATCAGAAATAGGACATCCTGCTGTTAATAAAATACATCAAATAGAGGAAATAATCGTAGGCTTTAGGATGTGAGAGTATTTGGAATTACCAGCACTATCTAGGTTCTCTGTGTAGTGTTGTAGAAGTGCATGGAAGCCTTTTGCAGTGCTGCATATTTAGCTTTCTCAGTGTTTTGGGTTTTTCTTCCCTGCCTAGTGTGCTGTACGTACAGAATAGTTGCCTGTACGATGATGTAGGACAGTGCTGGTATTCTTGTCCTTGTTTTTTAACTTTCTTCCCAGAAAAAAAAAGAGGACTTTCCATCCCACTTGTTTACTTCATGATTTATGTCTAAATTGACAGAGTCATTCAGAGGCATTCGTGTTAAATTTGAAACAAACATATTTAATGCTTGCGTTGTAATAAAACAGCTAAAAGAGCAGATTAAAAAAGATACGCACAGAGAGGTCTGATTGATTGAGCGATTGATTTTATTACTTTTCCCATAGGTGGGTGGTGATGGCTGTAAATCTCTTGATAATAATTTCAGAAGCATCTTCATCAATAGACTCAAAAAGGACAACTAGGTGTGAAAATTTGCCGGCCACCAGGTCAAAGAAAAGGCAGCAAATGTGTATAGAAAGAATTTAATTAAATAATCCCACCTTGGCCGGTTATAGCCTTAGCCATGGTCGGTCTTGTCTCGGGTGTGGGCGAGTTCCCCATCACTGCGACTCTATGGGATTTAGCGGAGAGAGAGAGGGAAAACTCTTTCCCTCTTTTTTTTTCCCTTTGGCTCAACCGGCGTTGCTTACGATTCAGTTATGTGGCTTTAAGCGTGTGTCTGTGACCAACGATCAATTATTAGTTGTCACTAATACTGGAGAAGAATTTCATTCTGGTGCCCCCGGAATTCCTGGAGAATTATTTTTTATAAAATTAGTTTAAAACAAAAAAAAAAAAAAAAAAAGG
>WAAF01003019.1:187724-192724 GCA_013400475.1 Tricholaema leucomelas
TTTTTGTCTCCAGCAGCGGGACGGAACGAGAGGCAGTGCACCGGGCCGGGCGGCAACTAGAGCCGGGCCCGGAGCGGGATCTCCCGTGCAGACACTTGCCAAGCACCGTCGGGGTATATGGTCGCCCTTTCGGGCCCGCTGCTCCCCGCCGACCGCCCCCCATCCGTGCGTCTTAGCCTCACAATCGCTTATTGCTTAGCCTGCTCTTCCTCCGCAGGTCAGGGCTTGGGGCTAGGCGGGGGGAGAAGCTGTTGTGAGTTTTTTGGGGGTAGCTTTTCTATTTTTTCTTTTTTTTTTTAGAAAAAAAAATGAAAGGGGAAAAAATGTAGCGTAAAAGGGCAGAGGGAGGCGCGGGGAGCCCGTCGGGGCTGAAGGGGCGAGGGGAGACACATTCCTATAGTAACCGGGATGGCGCGATGCAGCCCCAGCTGGTTGCTAAGAGGGTTAAACTGTATCCAAACAGCTTTGGGGAAATCCAGCCCCTTCTCCTGCCACATGGATCGACTCATTGGGTGGGAGCGGCGGAGAGACAAGGGTCTCCAGCAAATCAGCGCCTAATTGATTAAGGCGAGCTGGTTTGAATAGAGCTGGCCATGTGCCAATCGCCTTTCAAAGAGCCCCTCTATGATTAATCGCAATGCATTATTGATAATCATAATTATAGCAGGACACATGCGCGGTGCGCGGAGGATTGGGGAGGCTGGGGGGGGGAGGCTCGATTTCCGTAATTTTGAGAAGATTTTTTTTTAGTAATTTTTTATTCTGCCCCAGCTGATGTTTGAGCCAGCATGTCGCGGAGGAAGCAGGCGAAGCCTCAGCATTTCCAATCCGACCCCGATCTGGCCTTGTTATCCCAGCGAAATGGTGAGTTCTTCTCCTCTCCCTCGCACACATTTTAACACAAACACACAGAAAATAGATCAACTTACCTTGCGGAGAGACGGGACCGCGTTGGGCAGCGGAGCGGGACAGCTGGATCTGCTGGAGTTACTTGCGGGGGGGTGTCCTTCGGGGATTTTGATCCAAGTTCTTGGCTTTTATTTGCTTTTTCTAACTCAGCGTTTTGTTTCGCCTGTTTCTTAACGAAACTCCAAACTCTTTCCGTTTTTTGATGTTTTTCCTCCGCCCTCCCCCCACGGGGCGGTCTGGCATCCTGAGCCTGCGGGAGATGGATCCGCGCCCCCCGCGCCGTTCTTCGCGCCCCGCGGAGCGGGGGAACAAAGTAAGGCTGCCGCGGGGTGGCTGAGCCGGAGCCCCGCGGGACGGATGCCCCGTCCGGCCACACACGCTGCCCGCGCCGTCCCCCCAAAAGGGGCGGAAAACAGCCCTGGGCACCTACTTTCTTGCCTCTTCGCCACCCCCACCTCCCAACACCCTTGCGGACCCCGGCGCTCCCGCACCCCCCACTCCCTCTCTGACCCACCGAGCGGGGGACGCAGCCCGTTTGCCGAGCAGCCCTGGCCTCCGGCTGCACCAAAAGCTTCCTGGAGGCGGAAAAGTTACCGCCGCCGGGCCGGGCCACTGTGAGGAGCGCCCTGTCCCGAGAGCCGCCGCGCCGGAGAGGGGCTCCGCGGCCCCTGGCGCGGAAGCTCTGAGCAGCGCGGAGCTTGTTTTCTGTCCCTAGGCTTGTAGGGCTTTTTTGTTTGGGATGGTTTTTTTGGCGTTTTTTTTTTTTCTTCTTCTTCGTCTTCTCTCCCCTCCAAATCGGTGAGCGAGGAATAAGCGCTGGCTTTGTGTCCGCCAGGATTTGGAGAAGGAGCGTGTGAAACAGCTCTTTTTTTTTCCTTTTTTTTTTTTTTTCCTTTCTCCCTACCTTTTTCCTCCTCCGGGAGAAGGAATTTTGGAGGAGCTCGGTGCAGCCCGGCGGGCGGTGGAGTAGGGACGTATTCCTACCTGTACCGCAGCCCGGGGTGACAAGTGGTCGGCTGGAGCCGCGGCCGGGAAGGAAGGGGCTGGCGGGGGCAGGGTTCCCCACTTGCCCGCCGCGGCCGGCCCCCCCAGTGGCCATGAGGAGAGCGAGCGCCGGGGGGCTGCGCCGGGACCGGCTGGCGGAGGGGCAGAAGCGCTACGGCCCGGCAGGTAAGGGCTGGCCAGGGCGCAGCGGTGCCCCTTTCGTCAGTCGGCCGCGCCGACCGGGAGCACCTCGAGCTTCCCTCGCAACTTGCCAGGGAAGCGCTGGCTAGGGGCCTTCCGCTGCCGTGGCCGCTCCAGCGGTGTCTGCTGCCCTATGTCCCGCCGAGCTGCCGCCCTGACCCGGGAGCAGCTGGGCCGTGTTGCGATGCCCGGGCCTCTCGGCTACGCAGGGTCGAAACGCGGGGAGAGGGTCCAGGCTACGCGCATAAATAAGTCAAAAAGTTTGCGGGATGTTGTCCTGCCTCTGCGAGCACTTACCGGGCTTCCAAAATCCCCGAGCCGCCCTCTTCGCAAACCAGCAAACGTATCAGTAGTCGCTTCGTGTAGCTCTGCCGAAACTTTTCGTAAGAGTAATCTGGTTCCTGCGAGTCGACTTCAGCTTTTCAGATGAGTTTTGTGCGCTTTGAGTGCACTCGAGTTTTGCCGTTTGCTCAGTGTAATCTCCATTCTCAGTTCAGTAAACATACTTATTTTTCTTTCGGTACTATGTCTACTTCCGCTTGAAATTTGGAGCAGGACTTGGTTAGGTTTTTATTTGTCTTTTCTCGGCCTCAAATGAAAGAATTCAGAACTCTTATTAAAGTGAGCAGAGAAAGGGAAAGAGGAGAGGGATTTTTTTCTCATCTTCATTTTGTGTGATTGTACCCTTTGACGTTTGCCGTATTTTTTGCTTTTATCAGATGGAACAGGTCAAAACACCTCCGAGTGTCTTTTTTAAAAGTAGCCTTTCTCCTCTGGTTTTAGTCTTTTGATCTTATTTTGCACATCATTTTCAAATGAAAGGCAGTGGGAGTGTGAGAAAGGAATGTTAACTGAGCAGCTTTCCTGCCTGATGCTAGAGGATGTACTTTTAAGTTAGATTTTGCCTGAAATGATGTCATGGAAGCGAAGCTTTTGTGAAGTTTGCATGGCAGTTTTAAGTTAAATAAGTAAATTATGAAGTTTGGGGTTTTTTTTAAACGCTGAATCGTTTCCTAGGAAAAGCAGTATGCTGTGCTGTACAATCTAAGGGAGTCTCTCCCCGCCCTTCTCAGTAATGATTTTAGGTTACAGCTGGTTTACATGGTTAGAGGATAAGTTTTGAGTAAGTTGCCTTGAGGGTGTGTTTTGTAATGGTGTTTCAGGATTCGGGACTCTGTAATAATATTAGCATAGAGCTACCCTCTGCCTTTCCCGAGTCTCCAGCCCTGGCAGCAGCTTCAGACTTGAGCAAGGCTGGGTGGGCAAGCAGCAGTCAGGACGAGTTTGCATTATGTACCCTGAGACTGCAAAACAAAACCTCGAAATTCAAAGCGCTCCTTTCTTCTCTCATACTGTGAATTCAGGTTTGCCAGTTCATCTCCAGTTTGCACAGGGTTCAGGCCGACTTAGCATTGCTAGTTCCTGAGACTCCTGAAGCAACATACTGCTGAGCAGCATTTTGAGTGGATGCAGAGTGGCCTGAAAATTTCTTGGATCTGATTCGAATTGTAATTTGTTAAAAACTTTTTGCCATGGTTTCATATCTAAAGATCGATAGGAAGAAGTTTCTCAGAGTGCAACAGCATGGGTTTGTGGTTTTTTTCTTTCACTGCTCGTGCTTTCTTTTTAAGTTCAAACGCGCATGCATTTCACTTTTAGCAGGAAGACTTTCCACTTAAAATGTATTTTTGGTGCAATCAGTGTATAAAACTAAGTTTACTCTTGTAAAATCCTATGTGTGTGCACATGTGATAAAGTTTGTATTGGATTAACCAGAGCAGCTCTCAGATTAATAGCAGAAATTACTTGCAGCGTAAATTATATTCAACAAGTAACTAATTACTGGTAGGAAGTGGGCAGGAGGTTGTGGGATTATTTCCTTTTGTTAATAACTGCAGCCACTTTCATGACATTTCTGGGTTTTTTTGTTGGGGTTTTTTTGTCTTTTGTTTTGTTTTGTTTTTTTACGTTGACTGGAATTGCATTCCCGACTGTAGAAGAATATTCTGGGAGTGTTGGAAGTGTAGTTGTCCAGGGTAAAAGTTGTGTTAGAGAAATAATGCGAGATGTTGAGGAAGAGCATGTGCTCACTACCCTTCCATAGAAAGGGTTGTCAGAACCAGTGCCTTTGCACGTCAGTAATGCATTTTGGTAACCTCCTGTTGCAGCGTTACTATCATCCATGTAATTGTTCCTGGGCCCACAAAATGAGAGGAATTATGATCACTTTAGTAAGATCTGAGGGACAGGACGCTTAAGAGAAATAATTGCTTAGTTAGGCTGCTTTTAGTTTGTTACGTAATTAGGCCTTTTGTGCGATAACTGCAGTCTGTCGCTATCAAATAGAGACCCGTGTGTTCTCTCCAAAGGTGAGCCTGAAGTGTGGAGGGGCCTTGTGAAATATCACTTATGCAGATGCAATTCAGAAATAATTACTGAAACCCATATGGTGGAAGTTGTCTAAATCTGGTGTTAGTTCAGACCCACTTTGTGTGTTTCCCCTATATAACCCACATCTTTGTCTTGCTGCAAAATATTTATGTTTTAGTTTGTACCTTATTTATCTTGTTGATGCTAAGTAGCATCTGGCTCCCCGAGGACAAGTCCTCCTGTATATTTAGCTGTACCAGTGCTTATTGCATAACTGGCTTTTAACCATATTCATGTTTTAATTGTGGAAACATGAATCATTATTGAAGTGACCTGAGATGCCTCTCAGAAAACAGAATTATGTTTCTTGAAACTGTCTGTAGAAACCCAAAAGGGGCTGCTCCTGCCCAGTGCTTTGCTGCGTGTATTTTAGGTAGGTCGTGGTGTATGGCAATCTATACACTTTGCAGCCTTGAAAAAATGAAAGTTGAAATGCGCAAGTGAAATTGTTGCTTCGGGTCTGTATGGCTGGTGCT